>UZAF01019284.1:2727-25226 GCA_900617895.1 Haemonchus placei
ATAGAATAAAAAGAAAACAGAAAGACTGTTAATACACCACGACGTAGACAGCACACAAACAATAGTGGAGGAGTGTACGAGATCATTGAATCACCTGCGACCACTGTGTAATTTCGCGTACAATCTCCTTTCGCGATAATGCACACCATTCGCTTTCAGGCACGCCCACAAGAAACTAGTGCTTTTTTTTGTTTTCTTCCCCATTTTTATTCGATCAGATGTTGGTAGTGAACCTTAGGCCTTCCTACTTGGTTTTACTAGGGAATCTTACCAAAAATTCACTTCCTCTATAGTGCAGGATTGCGGTTGGTTTTCTGTATCTTTACAATTATCGTAATTGGTTAAAAGTATACGGATGGATAAGCATACAGACAAATGTACAAGCCGACAGAGTGGTACACCAACTTAGTTCTTATACCGAAGAAGATGGGTATTGACCTATAGCGATATTAGTAGGTAAAAGGGAGGGCCAACTTCTAACCTGCCAACTTTGCGCTAGAAGTGCCGTAAGATGTCCTCGAAGTTTCATGCATACGGCAAACACTGAGAAATGTGCATTCAATGGAAACTGGCATGAAATGTGTACCATTGTCGTTTGTGGTTTTCAGCCAGTCCTTTCCACTTCAACTATGCTCATGATTCATATCGCGCATGTTCAAATAGATCGATGGCTGTCGGGTTCTTCAGAGGGGAGATGGTGTCCAAGTGCTTTCGAGAGTTATTTTTAGGAAAATATGATGAAACATTCATCACCACACATCCTCATTCTAACAAAAAGGGCTGACCGCCCTGGACAACTGGAGATTCGAGGTCTCTGTAGAAAAGACGTCGTTCGTTTCACTTGATGTTTGAAAGGAACGCCAACCTTGTGGAACGTAGTTCGTCTCAGCTGGGAGATTCCCGCGAATGGTGCAAACGAAATCTTGGATTTTCATGAAAAAGAGCAGATGTAATTAGGTTGACACGACCCACTCAATCACGGTAGGATCACTAACACATCCGCAACCTTGAAAGGGCATGCTCATTAAAACTGAAACGTATTCAGTTCTTTTTACGGGCCCCGATAATCGTGAAACTATGCACGTTTCCTTGCGAGAAATTGTAAATATATACGACCGTGAGTAGCATTCATTGTCTGCGCTATGCAAACAGTTACGACTGCATTCAAACATTGCTTGGCCCAATGCCAAGGCCCCATAGTAGCTGGCCTCGTTTACTTTAATATCGAAACATGGTTGTTGTTGCGAAATGTGTAATCAGCAAATGTCGTATACAAGTCAATCAAAGTCCGGATGCTGGGCATAGCAGCGATCACATCATGCTAATAATCGCAACTACTCGGCATAGCAGCAATCACAGCAATAGCTACTCCGTGTATAGGGAATGGTGTCACTTGTTTGCTACTCCAAAGTCAGCTTTGAACATGATCAAAGTCCTCCACTTTACCGCTCCAGGTTGTCCAGTATAAGCTATGGAAGACACAAAAACTCGGTCGTATGCAAGTAGAATCTATTTTGAGGATTATCTCCTCACGTTTTAAGCTGAGTCTGTCCGGGTGGAAGCGTTATTCATAGCCTTTTCCAAGCGTTTCTGTGTTGACTGAACATTGCTTTCGAGAGAACTTCCATTGTTTCAGAATGTCAGAGGAGTATGACACGGTGGCCCCTCCAGGTGCCAAAAAAATGAAAACGGATGAGTCAATTGAAAGAAAAAGAGTGCTATATGTTGTTCTCGAAGGTTGCAGTCTTGAATCAGCGAAGGTGAGAAGATTCTTCTTTAAGACGTCTTGCAATTCTTTCTTATTACAATATCCATGCACATTCTGTTACGTCATCATTTTCATCATACCGATTTGTTCTCTGTTTTAACAGTAAGCGACTTTTACCCTAGGTTTTTAACATTCTATATTACAACTTTTATTAGTCCCGTCTTCATCACGGGGTAAAACGTGTAGAAGCTATGGCACCGTTAACATACTAACGACTTCTTTCAACCTTTCACTTACATTGATCGGGAGCCTGTCATTTTTCATCCATTTCCCTCTCATAATTCTCCTTCAGCAAATTAGGGAAATCTCGATTTCTCGATACTTGAAGTAGAAGCTCCGTTTCCGCGTAGTGTGTTACCGCGCCGAAGTGTCACCGAAATGTTGCGGCGATTTGTGTGAAAGGAAGCGTACAGATTTTCCTGTTTTTTTTTNNTTTTTTTTTCTTACCCGTCTTCGGCTGCTTTCTTCCCGCACATGACTGCTTGCATGAGAAGCTCCTCAACCACAATATCAATCCGCAGAAGAATCGAAAGTAGCATTCCTGTGCCCTCTGTCGATTGGACTCTAGAGTTTAGCATGCCTCTCAAATGGAAGAGATCGGACCAGATTTCATCTGAGGAGGAGCGGCTTTCATTCACAGAAGGAGCTTTGCTGCGCAAATGATTTAACAAACTTTTTTCCTATGCTTCAGTTGCATTTTTCTCATGTTTGATTGTGATTTACGAAATTGTAAAGGGGAGGAGATGGGTAGACCTCTTAGAAAGTTTCAGGGATAGTACCTTTACTACAGTAATTTTTGAAGTTCTCACCGCGGCAACAAAGTATTTCGCCTTTGAATCTTCATTCTTGTGTTCCATGACTTCAGTTGTGACTTTTCAATGTTTTTTATAGATAGGAAAGGATTATGTCATCCTATGCAGTGACAAGCATGCAAACTTTCTGCGTAAGAACAAGAAAGATCCAGCGGATTACCGACCTGATATTCTTCATCAGGTAAACTTTGGCATTCTCTCTCTTTCTTGGCACGCTCTAAAATACGTGGTTGATGGAACGTCAGAAACTTTATCCTTTCACCCTTTCCAATTTACCGCAAACAAATAATTGATGTTGCAGTGCCTATTAAACCTACTGGATAGTCCATTGAATCGAGCGGGGCATCTGCAAGTGTTTTTCCGAACGAACAAGAATGTATTGGTTCAAGTCAGTCCTCAATGTCGAATACCACGAACCTTCGACAGGTTCTGTGGGTTAATGGGTAGGTTTTCTTTTTAGTAGCTGTTTCTCAGACGGTTTCGTCTTTCGTGCCAGGTGTCGCTGGTAGTTGCAGTTTCATCTGTCTTAGGGAGGTATGGCGCTACAAATGCTTTCTGTAAAATCCGCTGGCATTTTTTAACCCACTTTGCAACCCAGCGTGTTTCGGAGAATTCGTAATAAAATTCAATGTGAGTGGTCCGCGATGCCCACCGTGCTATGACGAGAGGATCTCAGTTGATATGTTGCACCTGCGGATAACATCAATTTCATCAACTCAAGTTAAGCTTTTATGCGAGCGACCTAGAAAGGGAGGAAGGACTTGTTTGTTTGCAATAATTGTTTCGGACGAAATATCGGGTCCTAATGCGTTGAGTACCTTGCATGCAAGGGTCTGAACAAGCTGTCATTTCGTAAATTGTATTTCTGAGTGTGTTATTTTAGTGCAGCTGCTTCACAAATTAGTTGTTCGTGCAGCTGATACATCGCAGAAGTTATTAACAGTAAGTTAATTACAGAGTTGTGGCATTCCTAAAAGCCTACTGTTTGTTTTCAAACTAATCCATGATAGAAGTTCTTCGTCAGGTAATCAAAAATCCGGTGTCAAATTATTTACCAGTGGGAAGCCGTAAGATCTTGATGACTTTCAATACTGATGAATTGATATTACCGAACAAACTTATGTCACCGAAGGAGGAAGCTCCCCTCGTGGTTGTTATAGGAGGTATTGCAAAAGGGAAGGTCAGTTGCACTATTTGATAAGTGTTTTTATATAATTTACGTTTTTGAGAAATCTTTGAAGTCGCTTTGTCCTTGTGCTTGTGTCGCCTCTGGGTAGGAGCTCCACCTCGACCATTTTGGCGATGTTCCGTCTGCACCTTTTTCCTCTTGCACGCGAGAAACTTCTACTGATTACTGACATTTCTTTCGATCTCTGGATGATTTTGTAACAAAGTAGCGGGTCTACTGTGCATTCTTATGAATCGCGGTGCGAGCCTTTGCCCTGTGAACGTCACTTCCTGTCATACCCAGAGCCACTGCGAGCTCTCCCATAGTTGCTGTGCTGTATCGAAAGTGCTTCGTGGATTTTCGTGCAAACTCTAACGTTCATAGGCTCGCCAATTACCATGATCAGCTAATCGTTCCAGTCTGCCTTATCCGAACTCGAGTGAGAGGCTGCTCTGGGAGCGTTTCACTAATTTCACATGTATAAGAACTTAAGCGCAACCCATCAACCCGCTATTGATGTTTATTTACCTCGACTTTTCCCTACTTCCTGCTGCTTAGCTATCACAGTTTTACTGCTTTGTAAGACAGCTTTAAAGCTCAAAAGTAAAATTCGTGGGTGGGTAGAAACTCCAGAAAGTTCTATTGCATGAAAGTTGCTTTAAGATTCCGAATTCCAAGACTGTTGGCTTATGTCTTAAAAAGCTTTGAGAGTGCAGAAACACCTACGGGATTCATTCTGTGCTATCATCTTTCTTTTCAGATAATCACCGATTACACTGATCAGGATGCGAAAATCAGCAATTATCCCTTGAGCGCAGCTTTAACATGTGCAAAAGTTACAAGCGGACTAGAAGAGATTTGGGGTGTTATCTGAAGTCGAATCGCACTTCTTTTCTCACCTTGTGTGTGCATTTGAAGTTTTCTATAGTCTTATTGTTCTGCACTTCTCAAGCCTAGTAGGGCTGAATTCGTACCAGTTATTGTTTGTTGGCTGTGTATATTTCGTTGTTGTTTTTCGGAACTTTGGCTGTTTGTTGTTGGAATCATCACTTGTTTTTGAGATGTTCTATTCTCCAAATTTTATGTGCAGGTGTTTTGTTTCATTGTTTTGTGAATTACGTTGTTGTGAAGGAATTTACCATTTTCGTATCAAACTGTTTCTGCATTGCATATTCTCCGATTAATAATGATGCGCTTTTAATAATATGAATTCGAAAATTACTCAATGACTTGTGTGGAGCAGGTGGTCTACAGTCCGTTGTAATTCTTCTAGACATACTGTCTACCTTTTAGCAAATCCCTGGAAGACGGATCGTCCGTTTCGTCCAGCAGGACGGCGGCGCCGATGGGTTTTAGCCCATCAATCAATAGGCTCTACTAAAAGCAAGGTTTACTAGGACGAAAATTCAGTCCGGCACTCGGCTCTTACAGTAACCCCCTGGCTTACTCCACCTCTCACCCCGTGTCCTTGCCCAAAGCCCCTTTTTGACGCGTCGTATATATGACGGGTAAAAATTTGCGTGTTAACACGTGCCGAATTACTGTAAGAACCGAGTGCCGGACTGAATTTTCGTTCCTGTGCAAGGTTTACGAGATCTACCCCTTTTTTTAATGAAAACTCTGCTGACTAATTTTGCTGCAGATCACTAATTACGCGGAAGCAATACAGCATCCTTACTGTAATAAGTTTGGGCGTCGAAGGAGTAAAGTATTTTCGTTTGCACCAATTGCGTAGCATATCACGACGAAAGCGAGAATTGTTTGAATTCTTCTTTATTACCGTGCTCTTTCAATACCATGATATATTGAGTTTCTCTGAGACGACGATTCTGACTGATTGGCTGTAAAAATTCTACATAGCCGGAATTGCTCTGACGCGAGCGGGCTTTCTAAAATAGATTCAATCGTTATGCTTTTTTTATTTTCCTAATTACTATGGGATTCGTTCGTAATATTATCTAAACGGGTATGATCTGTTCGGGATTGTGCGAGTTTCTCACTATCCGTCTTGATATAATTCGAAAACCGTGGTCAGAACTATTGATTCGCAAAATGGTTGTAGTTTCTCTTTCTCCAAGGAAAGTTCTGTGTTTGCTTGCCAAAAAAAAANAAAAAAAAAAACTCGCCCGGCGTTCTCAGGGTTTAGGTTTATGTGACATCCTGTTTACGAAACAGTTGGTACACTACCTATATTTTATTGAATGATTAGCTTAAACATTTGGCTGAAGCTATCTGTCAGTAGCTGGTATGTATTCGTCGATTATTTTGACCCTAGCGGCTCAGTTTTTTCTTTGGAATCTAGTCTATAAAGTAACTTGGTACCCTAGTAACCAATGCGATATTCTAATTCAACGCCAACTTGTGAAGGGTCTTCCTTGAAATCGGAGCCTAAGTGCTCCTGAACACGAATATGTGCACATTTTTAGCTCCTTACGTAGTACCCATCCACTTCTACACCTCTTTGACCGAAGGACTGGATAAATAGTTGTAACCATTGGGTTCTGTCATGAGGGGAGGCGCTAAGGAGGCTAGGGGAGGCTAGAGCGGCTGAAAGGATGGGCTTCTGTTTCAAGGGTTTCAGTTTTTTACAGGAGACACTGGGGGTTGGTGAGAAAAAGGCATTGATTACGGAAGTCTCCAGGATCGATGAAGTCTACAATGTATGAGGGATACAGCCAGGTCTGTGGCCTTCGTGGGAGGGAGCAGTATCTCATTCCGCACCCAAACGGGAATTGGAAAAACTGGCTCATTTCGAAAGGCGATTGCGTTCATTTTAGTTGATTGAAGTTTTCCATCAGTTATAGTACGGGAACCGGGTCAACGGCGACATGTAGTTGAGAGTTCCAAGTGATATCTTGACTTTTCATTTTTGTATGAACGTCTCATCGCTGAAACTCTAGCACAAGAATGTTCTTCGTTAAGGATAGAGTGCTATTGGGTTTGGCTTGAACATGGTGATTTTGTTGTGTAGCACAGTGGAGTCATTGGAATGAATTGCTCATATATGATCATCACATTCCTTCCGCAGTTGTCCTCGCTTAGATGTGGATTGAGTTGCTTCGATGGACAAATCCATAAAACGTTGTACAGTGTATCGTGCTCAATTTGTATTTGTCACTTCTTAGTCATTTTAATGACAACTCTTTGCAGCATTGCATCCTGCTCCCACCTTCCTCTTCATTGCCAGCGGTGTGTTAGCATCGATGTTTGCGACCAGCAACTGTCAGTCTACCTTCGGATAAGGTGGGCATTCTGAAAGTTGCACATCAAGTTGAAAAAAGTATAATGATATGCCATAGTTCAAGAGTTGCTTGAGGGTAGCCAGGCCACTTTCTCTCCAGCAAACTTGAAGGTTCTTCCACTTGTTGTAATGTAAGCAGGTGAAAATATTTGAGCACTATGAGACTCTGGTTAAACGGAAAGTAAGAGAACTCATTTCAACTTATTTCATTTGTCTAGCACTAGAACTACCACATACTGTTTGCAGTCTGCTAAGTTGCGTTTAATTCCATTGCTTTGGTGAAGAAATAGTGAGGGAAAGATTACATTTACGAGTTTCTGGAATTTAAAGGCACGGTTCACGAAAATAGGTTTCGAAGCTATATTACTAGATTGAATCTGTGGCATCCAAGTATACCATATGTAGAGCTGTTAGATCATAAAACAACCTAGGTGAGGGGTTAAAGGGCTCAGAAATTGAATGGGCTGTACGCCACACCCAAAAGCGGGCGAGTCTCAACGGTGTTTTGAAGGCTGCACCATTCCCAATTGACACCCATGTTGGAAATTCAAACGGCCCGATTGAAAGTCATTTTGGGCATTTTTCCAGATGAGGCCAGTTAGTTGAAGGCGATTTTGAGCATTCTTCCTGATGTAGTCATCTCCTTACGCTTTTGTAACAGGTGAAAACTCATCTAAGTAACTCGTTCATAGCCTCTTCGTGATGATAATCTCGTACATCTACTTTCATCACTTTGAGAAGCCTTATATTTTATGGACTCTGACGAGATTCGCTTTCCTTGATGCAGTATTTTTTTTCCAATACTCACGCTTTTCAACTTAGAATGATACCTCATAGTCATCGTGAATTGTGCCTTTAGGTATTGTTCTTGCCGATTTGGTAAAGGCCATTTTCGATCCTTCGTGCTTGACCAGTTAAATAATGTCTCTTTACTCGACTTGCGCATTCGTACAAAGTAAAATGCAAGAACCACTCAAATAAGTCACGAATTGTTTTTCCTCATTGCCTATACCAATTTTTCCTGTAAGTTCATCCAGATTTTTGTTTCAGAAAATGGATGAGGCAGGATCATCTGTCAGTCAGCCTCTAAGTCGCTCAGTCAATGGCGATATCAGCAGAAACAAGCGTAACAGTGCTGTGTACCTGCTGCATTCTAATGTTAGAAGTGGGTGAAAATGTTTTCTCTATATCTTTTCCCGGAGATGATCCATTTCCGCATTCTCTCTGACAACACTTTCGCTTGCTCTCAGCTATTCGTGGCTCTTTGGAATGCTAAGTTTTTTCCCCGCTGCATGTGAAAGACTTGATGAGCGTGAAGATGTATGGCTAATCTATACCACGAGCGCTTTGTTAAAATGTAACGAAAGTGTCGGCGGACATCCGCTCCTTGACCACCGTTCTTGATTTTGAAACTGGTGGATGTGAAATTCTGCCTGCAGCACCACTCGTATCACCGTTCATCCCTTGATCATGGATTTGCTTAAGCGGCCACCCCGAACGTCTCAACTCCTTCCTGTCTTGATCCAGTGTAGCCCAGTGAATACTTTTGGCTCTAGGAGTATGAAGCATATTATTCCTTTCGTTCAGAGTTCTGACGATCGCGCTGGCAGCCGTCCAGGTGTTCGTTTGACGTTTGGAGAGATCCGGTCAGTAAATGCCTGAATCCAACGTCCTCAGAAAGCCGCATGACGTGTTTTACTCACCTGACCTTCGATTTCCTGGAATGAGTAGCAACATCCCTGATCTTCGCTCGTTGACGAAGCCCGGAGCTCCGGACCCCCTTACACTCGCGTGAATCGGAATCCCAGAGTCTGGTCCGTTTTAGAGCGCATTAGACGATGTTACATGCAGAATAGGCATCCATAAATCCCATTGCTTCCCTATACGAGGTCATTCTAACCATGTCAGCAGTTTTTGCACTAGTCGAATTGGTTTGTATAAGTATCGCCCTGGCTGGATCATCTAGCCAGCTGCTTCAAGTAGGAAAAACTTTGTGACCAGCTGCTATATGAGGTACCCCTAACTGTCTGGATGCCATAGAATGTCGTAACTATTAATTTGTGACCCTCTCTAGTCGTACATTGCATTCTTCCACTACAATAGATTTATTTTCTTCCTTTCAGTCTTTTCAAATGCAATTACTGCTCTCAGTAAACTCGGTGATGAACTCTTTCTTCGATCTCAACAACGTGGCGTGAGTGATCCTTTCAATTATTGTGCAAAAAATGTAAATTTGGTATTAGGTTGGCAAATAAGTCCTGCGACAAAATGGAGACCTTTTTTTAAACATTTCTAATTTTCTTCATATCAGTCAATTTCCGGAAAAAATTTGACCGAAGAAGTCGACAACCTCCTTTTATCCTTGGAGCTAATCACTGATGCCATGTCTTCAGAAGTGAGGGAGCTGTGACTCAAAGAAGTAATTGACTGCCCTTTTTGGATCACATTAAGTTGCGAATTCTTTTTTCCACAACGGGATGCTCAAAAAGGCGGAGCACATGGTAGGTAAAAGGGGGAACACTTAGGGGGTACGACTGATGAACAACCTGGAACCAGTTCGAATCGTAGAACTTTTGGCGTGCGTTTAAAGCGAACTTTCGACGTGGGTTGCCACACTGTAGGGACCTGATTTACGGTTTTGATCGTCCTTCTCTAACCCCGTTGGCCGATTAAAGGGGATCATAGGGGCAAGCGATAGCTGTGTCTCTCTAGTCTGCGTTTAGCAACTATAGTGAATGGATTCCTTCAACCTCCACTAAATTAAGGGACGATGCTTGCGTTACCCCGAAGGCTAGTATCTCCTGCAGTGAAGCGATCCAACCGATTGTTGACCGTCGATCGGTGAGCAGTGCTTGCATCGAACAGACTGTTGATATTTCGAGCCGCTACACCCGCGTTTTTCCCTTGGAGTGCCTGGTAGAAGGTGTTGGTACGAATCGGGTGTTGTCCATTCATTGACCGTAATGCTGCCCACTCGCGTGCCCTTGTTTACCCATGTGTTGATTGCCCGGGGAACTTCCTACAAGTTTATCACCCTTGCTACCGTGTTCACACTGTTGATACAAATTTTCAACGCTTCCATTTTTTTGTCGCAGGACTTATTTGCCAACCTAATATTTCCGCTTGTTTTTCTTTAATAGTTCTATAGTTTTTCAAACGTAGGAAAAGGTTCCCCGTTACGATTTTACCTTGATTGCGTCACCTGGCTGCCCCTAACGCTCGATTTGCCCCTTCACTGTTCGGAGGCTAGGCTCTCAAATGTTTCAAGGATCGGTACAACCTAGCCTCCTCCTATCCTATCTTCTCCAAACGGCACAAGTAAAAGTTGCGTCAACATGACTATAGTTGGATTGAGTCAAAGTTTGAGAGCGCTTATTTATCTAGCAGAGCAGCAACGATGAATCCGTGCCAAATTGTGATGTTATCTGCCTGATTTCCTTGACCGTAATAAATCTTCATCTGGTCCCGAACTAACAGCCTTCAAGCCATCTCTAATTTTTATTCATAGGGTAGAGTAGGGGAAATTTACAACTGAGTGAACGCAAACTGTACATTGTACTTGAAACCCTTCATAGCGAATGAATGGGACAGGTTTTCTGGCACTGCCGTTTGCACAAAAATTGTCAGAAAAAAAATTGGAGCGATTTTTTTTTGATAGTAAGCTTTTTTCTTTTACCAGCCCAATTTCAGATCTGTCTAAAAGCTTTCAACAAGACTCGATCGGCATATGGCGTTTTTCTTTTTACGGATGATTTTTTCTCGGATATTGACACAAAGTGTATGTCATCTGATATGGCCAAGGACTGTCGATTGTCGATGAAGGTACGTAATTCCCTTTTGGGTGGGCTTGAGGACTGTATCTAAGCGGAGATAAATATGATTTTCAAGTTTCAATTAGGCATTCCGTTCAATCTAACCGCACATTCTCTTGCCAATCAGTTATGTTAAATGACATTCATAACATTTACAGCCATTCTATTTTTATTCAGTCAGGGTTAATTTAATTGAAGTCATGCATCTGAATTGAAGCCACCTCCTCCTTTTTCCTTTTTGCAGAGTTTAATATATATCACGGTTGTGAATAGGCACTTCGAATCACCTTTGTGTTTCAATGAGTACGACTATTACAGACTGCCTTGTCAATATTCAAGAGTACGTATTTTGTGGAAAAGAACCTCGTTTCTTGTACGCTTACTGTAGATATTTTTGGTCGTGAGCTTCATATTGATTTCCAGCATTCATGTGGTTAGTTCGTAGAAGTGCTTCATTTTTTCTGTTAATTGTTGTTTTACACACTATACTCACCTCTCAAGGGGCGGAAGTGGTGTAGTGACAAGTGGCGCACTATCTCACGCGCATGGTCAGGGGTTCCAGTCCATGATCGATATCGTCCAGGTCAACCAAGCCTTCCATTCCTTCGGGGTCGGGTAACTGGTACCAGGCTTGTCTGGGAGGATAGCACTGACTTTTACATTGGCTGGTCAGCGCAAGTATAAGCCACATACTCAGAACGCCCCTGAATGGAAGTCGAGTGCGGGGGTGATCAGACGGAATTGATTTACGCCAACAATTTTATCCTTTATCCTTCACTCACTACTCAGAGGTCTTATTGACCTGCACGTGCGTGCTTCCTTAGCGATTGTAATCGCTCATGGCAAGTGTGAAAACATTCGGAAATGGCAGCAACAGCAATTTTGAATGAAGTAATATTTTCTTTGGAAAGAGAAATAGAAACAGCTAATCGTATTTCGATGTTTAAGTCTGTGCTCGGATCATATACTAGTCTCTTATAGTGCTATCAACTCCTGAGAACGATTGTTCGTGTAGAATAGTTGGCTTACTGGATCGTACAAAAGGTCCTAGTTGAGACAGCTAGATTTTAGCGTTAAAGGAGAAGATAGAGAAGATAACGGTGAGAGTGCGCTCAATTAAGGAGGCTAGAAATCTCAGTGGAGTGGAACAAAAGTAGTAGTATAATTCGAGTTACAGTAGTTGCGGTAAAAGAAGAATCGTTTGCTGATATCGCCCCAACATAGGTGCACTGTTCAGATACTTTATTCCCGCGGGTCGAGCACTTATAAAAAGATTCAGATGATGAGTTGGACTGAGCAGTTGTGAATAACTTCACCTTCACAAAGATCTGAACGTGTTTGCAGACGTTTCTCGATTATTCGATGTAAATGTGATGGAAAAGCACAAGCCGTTTACTTCTGATATCAGCAAGAGCGATTTGTGCAATGTGGTCACCGTCAATGCTTTGTAGGTATCATCATTTTATTCAAGCTTGTTGAAAGGAGCATTTGTGAATTTGAATTTGATTAAGATCAGCCTATCGTTCAAGTGGATGCTGAGAAACATTCATGCTTTAAGCCGTTCTCTGAATGAGTATGAAAAACTCGCAGAAGCAGTATTCTTCTCATTACAGTCCCTTGATTGTCGTTCATTCAAAAGCACTGTTCACGTTATTGCTGAGATATCTAGCTTAAGAGAAGCGCTGGAAGTTATGATGCAGGGTAGTGCAAAATGGTGATGCATGCGCGAAAACCTAGAACTCTAGGAAATACAAGGCTTCAAAGAAGTAGGGAGGAAGTTGTACGAGATTAAGTCCCTGTAATCGTCTAGGTGTCTTCCACTCAGACGTACTACTCGTCCATGTCATTGCGAATGGTACGGCCTCGACGAGGCCGTTATAACATGGTCAAGTTTGTATGAGTACGTTGACCATCCCCAGCTCTTATAACGCTTTGTCCGTTCAGAAGGAATGGAGATTGCACACAGTGAGGGACTGTATACCAACATCAGTGTTCAGCCTGTGACGAAATAAATATTGGTGAGACGGGAAGGATGCTGGGCATACGCGTCAAATAACATCTAGCAAGTAAAAGGCGAGGAAGCCCATTCACGCCACTTGGGAGGCATCGGTTAGAAGAACATCACGGCAGAGATTTTTATATCAAATGCAAAATCCTAGCTTACGAGAGTGAGTTCGGTGCCAGAAAGATGTTGGAAGCGCTGTACATCCGCGAGAGGAATCCTAAGCTNAACAACCGAAATGAGTGCATTGCCATAACGAGTGAACTTCTGCCATTCGTACCCTTTTGTGGGGTTTGAGATCACCGCGTAATTCTTATCTCACGACCGTCAATGGTGTCTCATTGTTTCCTTGTTGTTCACGAAATAGAGTGGGACGACAGCGCTGGTGGAACCGCAGAGGGTTGGTTTCTTGGCTGGGATGTTTCGGTGTTTGAGTTTCCGGGAGCTCTTGCAACCTAGTGCGTTTGGGCGCTTGGTTGGGTAAGCCACAGATCAGGAGCTTCGAACTACTTTCAGGTCTCTGAAGACGGCGAGTTAGTCGGAACGTCGACCAAATAAACGGTTCCATTATAACAAACCTGTACGGCAAAGAATTGTGAAATATTATGTAACATGCCCAGGTTTCAAGAAGACCGAACGTGGAAATTATTAAGCTTTGTCGAGGTTTCATCGACCCGACAATGTTGCTATCGTTGGAAGCCACGGGTTCATATTAGGAGAGAACTTCGGCAACCATTTCTACCGTGAACTGTACCTTTCATCTTACAATCAGCCAATTCATTAAATTATTAATGTGTTGCCATATATGCGGGGCTCATGTTCGTTCTGCATGAAGAATTGTGTGTTTTCAACGCTTTGCTTTTGAGAGGTTATCTAGTTCTAAATTGCAGACCAAGTCACAGTTCTGATTAAAAATTATTGTCAGAAGTTGAAGGGCAAACCAAAAGAAGGAGGTGGAGAACTCTTTTGTTCGTAATTAATAAACATACATAAATATCAGCATGTCGGAAGTCTCGTAGTCGTGTATGTGATGGTGCAGGTGTCCAAAGGATGTACCTCATACCCTGATGATGAAGATCGGAGCACAGCTGAGTAGGTCACCATCTAGTCGCCTTTCCTTAAGTATGAATGGCAAAGAGAGGGAAGACGAAAAGGAGGGGGCTGTAATCACAATGGGCGAGGGATTCAGTGAGGTCTTCGCGTGAGTTGTAAGGATTGAGCGTGAAAACTGCAGTACCAAAACTTTTTTTTATTGCTTAACGGCAAGGTAATGATTTTGAACAAGTGTTTCCTTCAGTGAGATCGCCGCTTTCATCAATGACATGCACTCTGGATATGAAGAGCTGTTGATGAGTGTACAAAACGACAAAATCATCTTTAAAAATTTTGTACAATTTTCAGTAGGTAATTCTTCGTATACTATGTTTACATATGTACTTTCTCTGCATTTTTCGGGGCATAGAGCCACAATCTTACTTCGCTGTTATGATTCTGCTTACTTTTCTGAAAAGCTCGTAATTTGAAGCACCAAAATAAACTAAGATGTCGTATTTGGATACCTTTCGAGTTATGAGTTTTCCAGTAGTGGTCCATTGCTGACAAAATTCTCATATTTTAGAGATGATGGTTGTTGTGTTGTGTTAAGCAGAAATCTTGCCGTTTCTTTAAATAGTTATATAATTTTTTCCTGACAAATTGTATGCCATTTAGAGCGCAATGATGGATCTGCATGCAGAACGGAAGTTACATTACAAAGATCTTGCTTCATAAAATTCTCCGTGCAAAAAACAACGGAGATTTGTTTCTGTATGAAGGAGTTCAAAGTAGGCCATTCTAATACAATGCTTGCATTTGCTAAAGTCTTGTTGCGAAGGTAAGATTGTATTTATTTTTTTTTTTTTGGAGGCAAGCATTTCGAGTACTGAAGAAGCTAAAGCACGCTTTTCGCTAATGGTCATTCAATGTACAACGATGGCAGTAGCTGCGCGCTCCTCAGGATCACTTACCGTATCATTCATAATGGGCTGTACACTGTAGTAGCCAGCATACTGCACGCAAGTATAGGTTCTTGTGGGAGCTTCTGCTTCAGTGAGGAGTCTTATCCACGGAGCACCTCATTAGACTCAGTAGACTCAACCGGAGTTCAGGAGTAGAACAGGAAAACAATAGTTAGCATTCCATTAGAAACAAATCGAAACAACAGCCGAGTGCATACCTCTCTCGAAGGGTCTCTGCCAATATTATGTCAATAGCTCGCCACATCACAAAACTCTAAAGTTAAACCAATTACTTGCTTCCTCCGACCTGTAAGTTTCTCGATGAGTTCAACTTTCCAGGCCATAATTATGTTTGCTCGTCAACATGCCTGTGATGTCAATTTGTTTTTTGACAAGCCTGGGAGGTTAGTGACATTTATGAAGGGATATACAGCTTTTTCTAATTCTAACTCGAGAAGTGAAAATGGAATTGACCGTAATACTTTCAAGGCCATTGATAGTGGCAGTTGAAAGCGATGCCGGATATTCAGCAGAATTTATCATCGCTACAATGGATGGCGATGATATATCGGATGAAGGTTCTTTGGGACCGACCCAAGAGTAAGTCTAATAGTGCCCATTCTCAAGAATTTCAGTATTTTTCAATCCTACTCTTGAATTTTTACACTCAGACCGTCTCATCCAGTGGAGACCTCGGCAAGGCTGAGTCAGGAAACTGAGAGATCTTTACAAATGTAAGTCTATAGCAATTTATTGCTTGTATGCTTGTAATTGCAAATTTGCTCCATTGAAGCAGTTAGTGTTTTACAATGATAATGAAGTAGTCAAATCTTGCGATGATGTTGTTACTCTCCCTCGCAGCTGAAGTTACCGTAATGGTTTCTCTAGTCTTATGCAAACTTTTAAGCCTAAACGACCAAGATCGAGAAGCCAGTCAGCAGACTAGTCAAACTTCCTCCAACAGCGCTTCAACCCAAATAAATGAGTCTCTTCCGAAAAGAGTGAGTACGGTAATGTGTAGTTTCAATGAAAAGAGTTGGTCATGTAGTCGATGAAAACCTAATTGAAGGTCACCAATGAACCTGAAGATGAGTCGATGGTGAATGCTGATCATAATGAAAGCCAAGCATTGGTTGATTACATGATCATGGACGACCTCGTATTGGGAGGTGAAACGGCCCCTGAAGTTGCTGCTGAACCTGTTGCAGAGGTGGTTACGTCTGAAAGACCTGCCAATATGAAGAATGGTGTGAATGTCAAGGTACGTTCAGTTTCTTTATATACACTATTGTGGTATACCCATAGTGTGCAGAATTTCCAACCAATCCGTAGGGGGGGGGGGGTAAAGAATTTGAAGCTAGCAGCGGGAAAACGTGCCAGTCCACCTAGATTAGGCAAACAGTGCTAATACGGGCTCGGAAGGTGCCCTTCAAAAAACTTCTTTAGTTTTGCTGTGTTGAAACCATTTAGCGGTTTTATTCTGTGATCTTTTATTAGTGGCTAGAAACGTTCTTTTCAGTTTCAACATCGTTTTCTCGGGCTGGACACCAGAACACAACACCAAAGCCAAGCTGCAGCCGCTGGTAATCCGATTGTCGAACCCACCCAGCTGCCACCATCATGACGGTGATTACGTTTGTCAGTATTATTATGCGTGCAGTATCTATTTACTCTGTATATATGCCATTTTAAGAATAATGCACATATGTACAAAGGGGTCCAAAAAGCTGACTAACGTGTGGCTTGGTACAGCAAGTTGTTTTGCAACCAGATCTTGTGCATCCTCCAAAACCACCCAGGTTCTGGATAGATAGGGAGCAAATACGTAGCCCGCTGAATTTATCGCTGATGAACACACCTTCTTGAATGGACGCGTTCGCCCCATTTGAATGTAATGAATAAACCGAATAATAGTACGACAACCTGGCAGCGATCTTAAGTGACGGCGCCGCTGATCTTCTGAGCCCTTGAAGTATAGTTGGTGGTGAATTGGAGGAACACAGCACCAGTCGGCTGGTATAATACTTCTTCCCTCCTTGGTGATGCTCCTGCGTGCTTCCCATTTCGCCGATTCCGTACGCTCGGCCTGAAGCCTTCAGTGCGATTTCATCGAAAAAGTTCAAGTAGCTCGGTTGTGCGGAGGGGTTCGGTCCGTTGAGTTTAAACGAAGTCCGCTATGGTTGAGCGTGAGAAATACTAACTTCTGCAACAACCTCTCACGTTTAATGCTTTTCACTTATTCAAGTGTAAGTTGAGTCATTAGCAGGATATCTACCGCATCTCTCACGTATGCCGGGATATACCTGGGGGAGGAAGTTTTAACCGAATTCGGTCAGCCTTCAATATTCCTGCACAAGCTGGGATATTGACGCTGCGTCCCAGGCAAGAACTGCCAGCAATTTGGTTGGGGTGGTATTTTTTCTTACTCGGGATTTCGCTCCGTGGCCTCGTTGTGAGTTGGTTTGAAATCCTAACTGAGTTGTCACTAACTGTGGAAGACTCTGTGGAATGCATGTTACACATCAAATTCGGCATCCGCGGCTATGACTACTCTGGCCTGGGAAAGTGGAAGGATGCGTTGCAGATTCTGTCAAGTTTGCCGGTTCCACGTGGGCGGTCGGTAACCTGTGTCTCGAAGTTCCGGTGCACTCCCATGACCCCTCATACTGCTAAAGGGCACCATGGCCGACTGGTGCTGACTTAAGCTGCAATGCAAGTTCCAAGGACTTCAGGCTTAGGGTTCCATTGCTTCTTGTGACTTCATTTTTGGGAGTATAAGAGTCGAGCTGAGCCTNCCCCCCCCCCCCCCCCCCCCCCCCTCTTTGTTCTGTCTGCCGAGGGAAGCAGCTTGCTTGAACGATCTCTCTCTCATTCTCTTCACTAAGTAATCCTTCGCTCTTGTTCATTTCCTTCGTTTTTTCTTTCCTAGATTCGTTAACTTACAACTATTTTATTTGCTTTCATTATAGCTCTCAGTTAATGCTTTAATTATTATTCTTCTGAGTCACGCTGTCAGTCCTGCCACGCCTGGTGTAGCTGGTGCGTCATAGAACGCATGATTAAATAAATTCAGATTAAATATTGTTTTTACCCCGATTTGTATATAATAACTTTTCTTTTGCAGAGTAAAGCGACTTCTCGATCTGCACGAGTGCTGGACGCTTTGGATGGATATAGAATAGAAGGAGCTGTAATATTATGTATTCGATAGGAACATTTCTATGTTATTCAACACCTCTGTAGAAAGTTCAGATCTCGATTAGAATACATATAATATGCCTTTTATGAATACCGAGTTATAATTTCGAATCTCTACTGCATTCCTAGGTCTTTCCAGCATCCTTGCCTACGCCTTCGTTGATCTTCCCGAAGATTCTTCCATTCTAGTTCTGTCACTTGTCCAATCTTTTCGTATCCGATAACAGCTTCGGCTTTTGACCTCTTCTATGTATGTTGCTATTTTTTTGCCTAAAGCTTGACCGCAAATCATAGCTCCTGTTTCCTTAGACCTAGAGCGTTGGAACTTGTGGGAGAACAGGCAGCATGGTGGGATTTTGATTCCATGGCAGGAAGCAGGGCCAGACTCCGCCTACAGGGGGCGGAGTTTGCGCGGAGGAAATGTTTGAGCAGAAATTCGTAACTCCTGTTCCTCTAGACCTAAAGAGTTGGTGATTTGGTAGGAGGCAGGCGGCGGGATAGGAACATATTCGATGGGCAGCAGGACTGGTCTCAGCTTTTCGCAGCTTGCCACACAGCTGGTCACAGCTTTTCGTATTAATAAGGGGTTTTTTGGCCTCTCACTATGTGAAGTAGGATATGACGGGATCGTAGCTATTCTGTGACAGGGACCGATTACAACTGATAAGAGAAAGCAGGGCGCCTAAGTGAGCAAGAACCACCTACCGATCAAAATCTCAGTGCCTTCGGTATTTACGATTGTACTGTATGTTTCATTCGATAAGGCTAATAGAATAGACAATGTAGGATCCCCTTTGTTCCATATAATTTGCGACAAACCTTAAACTACCGTCAGTTATCTAGAATATCTGGAGTTAATGATATCTCTGTAAAGAAAAAGGTTCATTGATATCGATATCTGATAACGGTATTATCATCACTCGAAACATTTGTGAGTACTGCCCATGGCTCTAATTGCCTAACAGTCGAGTCTTTACTGAGTTCTTATTTTTAAGGGAGAGAGCAGAAGATGGAGACTTCCGATTAAAGGCGTAAGCACCGACTTGCGCTGAGTACCGTTTGCATTGCCCTGTTGGTCCTATGTCAAACTTCGTGCCCAGGGGGATGTTATTTGTTTCAAAGAAAGAGTAGAGAATTAGCCGATTACTACAGCTTTGCCGAAGAAGGGGTGAAGCTCGGCGATAGCCGTGCGAACCGTCTGGTTCATTGCATAAGCGGAGTCAAAAGCAAGTTCCATTCCATTCGTCCATCGCTACTCTATAGGGGAATGAGCACTCATAGGCTCATTGCAATTTTTTTTCATCCACGGCCTACCCACTTAAAGAGACATACTACATATTGTTGTACATTTTAGGTTTTTCAAAGTGGTAACGGGTAGTTGCATGGGTCGGTATTAGCGATTTTTCACTGAGGCACTTCTGTTACTTACATCCGACGCACTAAGAAGTGTCGCTGATCAGCTATAGTTCTATCTGTGACTCTTCGTATTAAATTTCTCAGATTATAGGTGCAGGAAAGGACCTTCCTGCGTTTGGCCTCTATTCAGAATCGTGTCGAGTTTTTGAAATGCGCCTAGCCAGCCAAAAGTGTCATAACGGTGTTCTCGGGTTTTGTTGTGTATTAGAAACCTGGTATTCGAATAAAAGAGTCATTTTCAAGTATTTTACTTATTATCTGGAGAAGATAGCAAAGAATGCTAGAGTTTCTTGTGACGGAATTGTTAATAGTCAGCGGTTGTTTTTTATTTCAACGATGCCTGAGAAGGGAAATTTTACAACCCATTCGAAAATTTCTGGAACTTCAGCGTGTAGGGTGAGAGTGTGAAAGGTATAATGCTTCATTCATGTTACCACGACGGCTGCCTTCAAGCTCATACTGATCTTAAGCGTATTCTCGTTCCGTTTTAAAGTGGTTGCAAGAGGTTCACTCATATTTACTGTGTTCAAGAAATTGTCGCTGTATGTATGTTGGTCGTAAAAATGGGCATTATCTGAAGAAAAACTTGGGGAGTTTTGGTCTGATTCAGAATGGGTCAGTGCATGAATTGTCCGACCTCTAACCAGGACTAACAAATCTTGCGCTAAATTTAGTGGTGCCGAAGTCAAGATATCAGTGATGCTATCCTCTTGCGGGCAAAGGTAAGGAACAGATCAGTTAATGAGTGTGGAGCAGCCTCGTCTTGGAGAGAAGATATCGAAAATGTCAAATGGACGCAATGATTCTACTAGAATTCATAACTTTCCTGACTTTCCTGAGACAGCCATCGGGCTAGGAAATGCTTAACATGGATTTGGTAACTACCAGGAATGTCTGAAACCCCCCTCCACTAGGTGGCGTATATTACTAGGCTGATGCAAGCAAGACCTGAGACATTCAGATGCACGTTTCGAGTTGATTTACAATTTTATTCAAACCCCCACCAGATTACATTGTAACCATTATGCTCTATGACATTCATACTGTAAGCGGAGACGTCGTCTATTCTCTAATCCCAAGAAGAGAGGAGAACCATGAGTCAATCAAATGTGGCGAACCTCTCGTTTAGGAGCTGCTTGTGCCCAAAAGATGTGATAGTCACAAGGAGCTTGGACAGAGGAAATGGGTTAAGGAGCGTTTATCCAGCCAAGTAGCACCACAGCGGAACCTTCATCGGGTGCTGTTCTTGTTTGGATTGCACGGTCGGATCTTCCCAGGAGGAGACCCTCTTATTGTCATTTCCCCGTGTCTCATCTACAAATCCAGTAGAAACCTCTTCCCACTCAAGGTGTGGAGGAGCGATCAGCTGATCGAAACACGCGTATCAAGGAGATCGTCCATTAAAGATTGGTGCGGAATCCATAAGGCCCGGAATCCATAACCCTCATACGGTGTTCCTGAAGTTGTCGATCAACGTTGCTTCGATTGCACTTGAGAAGCGTCACCGATTCCCTGCTCGTAGTGTCCGGGTTCTTCTTGATTTTGCTGAGAAGTTGATCATCTGCGATTGGGTCTGGTCGCCTGGACGGGGATCATTTCGAGCGTTAAAGTTCCTAATGAAAGTGAGCGAACAAGCGACCGCGCATCAGCCTAATATCAGACTACAGAAGTCATTTGTAGAATTATTGGAGGCTGAGATCCAACAGAAGGAGTAGGCTTCACAGCCGATTCAAACTCAGGACAATCGTAACTATAATAAGGAGCATTCGCTTTAACGATATTATGACGGTTGGATTTAATCGGAAGTGATCAGCAGGACTCGCAAAGAGAACAAAGCATGAGCTCAGGTGGGAAGGGTTTTTGGGAACAATGGCTGATTCGACTAAATGAAAGGATAAATGAAAGAACAAAGTCTTTCGACGGTAATCAACCCCGTCTGAGGGATGCGCCCTGCACTGGACTTCAATTCAGAATCGTAGTGGCGCGATGAGTGCGCATGTGGCCTATACAATGGCTTGCGGTGGCCAGCCGATGTATACCTCGAAGGTTTTATCCTCCCAGACGAGTCTGGTCGCCAATTAACCGACCTCGGAGGGATGGAAGGCTTGGTTGGCCTAGGCGGGTATCTATCGGAAACTCGAACCCGCGACCGTGCGCGTAATAAAGTGCGCCCCTTACCACTACAGCACCTCCGCCTTGATTATGGCTGGAGAAATGCAGAGGAACGTGTTCAACCTAATAGACGGAGTTTCAGCAAAACAGTGCATGACGTTGTCCGAAGCTGCAAGAAGAGAAAATTTTTAAGAGTAAATAGGATTTTGATAGTAGATCGATTTCGGTCAATATTGATCAAATTTATCAGTTTCAAGGAGGCGTGGGCTAAATTGCTAAATATTGAACGTTTAC
This sequence comes from Haemonchus placei, assembly GCA_900617895.1. NCBI lineage: Eukaryota > Metazoa > Nematoda > Chromadorea > Rhabditida > Trichostrongylidae > Haemonchus > Haemonchus placei. The sequence goes on from UZAF01019284.1 coordinate 24,548, forward strand.
AGACATGGATGTAAAAATTTACTGAGCACTTTATTTACCATCATGGATCCACCACGGCCATTAGAAGGCTCACAGAAAGCATGAACGACTTCAGAGCAATTTACAAATTGAACCTTCTCGCTACAGCGATTTCGGTTACTAGTGATGATGATAGATCTATCTGGTGTAATACGTCTCATCGTGTAACAATTCCAAGAATAGATGCAGAAGTCAATAAGTTCGATGTTTCCCATAGATTACTTTAGAGTCAGTTGAGTGGGCTCCCCGAGGGTTTCTAGTATCTTCTGCTGAAAAATTCTCCCTTATTTCGACCTTTTCAGCCCTTTTTACACCTATTTCTTCCATTGGTACATTTACTGAGGAATGGTTACTTCATACGCATGAGCTATTCCGCCCCATCGGGCACCCTACTCCAATGTATTCAAGTAGGAAGTTTCAGTTTATAGTTTGCATAGGAGGGAATCCATCGCTCGCCCTGCCTTACCCAGTAAATTTACACTGTCCTTAAAAGCGAATGCCGACTGATCCTCGAAATCAGTTATCCATCCTCAAGAGATTTTTTTGGAGAAAAAACTACCCTGCTTATTGCTATAGAGGCGCCTTCGCAACAAATAACGCGCTCCAATCCGAACGAATTTCGTTGACACAAGCAAACTTCTCGGCCATTTACCCTCAAACA
>UZAF01019287.1:1186-25198 GCA_900617895.1 Haemonchus placei
AAATAAATAAATAAATAAATATAGAGGTTCCAAAGTGAAATGTAGCCTTCAGGTTTGTTATCTGGCCCATGAGCTCCAATTTTATGGCGCTGGTAGAAGAGTCCATCGCCTTCTATAGTTGGAGTGTCAGAAGAAGCCGCACCTCCTCGATCATGAGGAACTCGTTTTGTATCATCACGACAGGGTGCTGTCCACGGAAATTAAGGGAGCATGAGCTTTCGAATTAGCCCATTATTACAACTTACGATGTCTTACGATGTCTTATTATCAGATGCAGAACAAGCGGACCGATTTGCCTTCCTATGGAAATTAACGGATAAATTGGAAGGATGAGTTATCATAAAATTAATTTAGGAGTCCCACTGCACGGCAGTCATTTCCACAAGATACCGCTTCAAATCAGCAATGAAGGCCAATAGGGAGAAATACAAAACAATTCATAGGTGGATTCAAGATTTTGAGAGCAGCCGCACCGCATTACCACGTTTCTCTTGAAAGGACCTTTACCTCAATAGTGAGCGGATAAACATATGAGCATACAAAGCGATAAACTATTGTTCTACAGTATTTCTTCAACAATGCCAATTAATTTGCATCACCACTTCGAAAGTGTTGACTGTATTCCTAGAGTGTGTGGACCGTATCCTTCCCAAAGAGAGGTCTGGTCGTATGAGTCATCTGACCGCTTTCTACCGTAAGGGCAGGGTGCGGTCGAAAATTTCGAAACACCATCTTGACTGTTGGGGATTAAGAGGCGCATATATTCGGTCAGCAGTGGTCAATAAATTTTTTCATTGGATTACTATTCCCCGGAGTCCCAAATTGAGAGGGAGCCCTGTAGATGCCCAATATCGAGGCCAAAACGGTTTTGCAAGCGTTAAAGGCGCATTTTATGGAAAAGCAGAACGAGCGCATGCATTAAGGAGTCGAACCCTGATGTCATACCCACCAGTCCACGACATTACCCGTTAGGCCACCGTTGTACAGGTACGGCTTTGCTTGGCTCGGTGATCCGATCGTTTGTGGTATAACACAGAGAGGCATCGGTCCCGTAACTTTGTTCCCACAATCGTTCCGCAGATTTGGGGCAGAGATTTGAGGTCAGCGTTCGAAACCACCTACTGTTGTATTCATCTCATTTTGAATGGCCATTGCGACCAAGTATCGTTCCCTTGCCAGGCCCGCCCACCTTGGTGCACGCCTCGCCCACTTCAGGGTTTAGACCGCTTTCCTTCTGTCACCTCGGACCGGTTTTTCCAGCGCTCTATGTTTCTGAACAAAGATATGGATTCTTGATCTTACCTAATCTCCGCTCACCTTGGCGCACACCCCGCCGACGTCGGGGATTTGATTATATTTCACCCACTACCTCCAACCGAACCACTTTTTCCCGCTGTCTAGAAACACACTTGAGAATTTTGATTTCAGTCCCCTCACCTAAGTGCGAGCCCCGCCCATTTCAAGTGTCTGACCGCTTTTCTTCTGTCGCGCCCAGCCACTTTCCCTCGCATTCTAGAACGTTTCTGAACAGAGTTATTATTTTTTCAAAAAAGGAACTAATGAATATTTCAGTGCACGCCCATCATAGGCGGAGCTTGACTGAGTTTACACATGCCCAGCAGGTATAAAGGCCTTGTTCACTCCTTTTATTTTTTCCTGGCTTCCACCTGTCCGTTGGGTCGAGTTATGAACTTATGCGATAAGTATCGCCCACTGAAAAGCTCCGCCCTCCGCCGCTGAGTTTCCATCATTTCACTTATTGACCCATCCCCCACTTCAGCTCATTTTTTCCCAGTGCCTGGGCCGTTGTGGAACATAATTAAAAAGTTTTGCCCATGACACAGCCCACTCCTGTGCATGCTCCGCCTTCGACGGAGCTTCGCTGAGCTCACATGTGCTTTTTTGGTCCTGCCCTATGCTCGATCCAAACCACACTTTACCCGACTTCTGCAGGTCCTTCTCGAGATGATATTGAATTTTGAGTCAGACAGACAGACAGATAGGTAAACAGACGGCAGACAGACAGACGGACAAACAAACAAATGGACAGACAGATGCGAGTGCTTCATATGCAGTAAGGACATTATATGTATATCATAGTATGATACTCCTCTTACTTGAACGCCTCTAGTAAAGCGCAGATGGAATGGAAGGAATATTCTCCGTATTCATGTGCCATATTTTTTTAAAAATTCAATAATCGACATTGTGACAATGAGCTCGCTGTAGAGGGTAATCATAACCAAAGTAATCATAGTAAAAATACAGTGTAAGGTTCCATGTACGGTTTTCTATTAACCTCGGCATAATTGTATTACTGAATTTATTGTTTTCTTGAACACTTCACGAGGTTTGTAAATATGCTTTATTAGGCTGACGTTCTGGCGGTATCGCCTTCTTCAGAGTCTGAAAGGATCATAACGATCTGTGACTATCAAATCAAACGCCTCCACGAACCCACCAAAGTTGGAGACCCCCAGACATGCAGGTGATCGGAAGGAGAATCACTCACCGTAACTTTGTGGATTCTTCGAAACCCCGCAAGTGATGGTACCAACTGACCAGTGTCAGGTGGGGTACGTCGTCATCAAAGTCTCTGCTGCGAGAAGGCCAATCTTACGTAAGGCGTAGCTCTCGCGTGATTGCGGGACATTTTTCCCTACTATTCACTTTGGGACTGGTGACCTGTATCCAAATGCCTCGAGGGTTTTACGCGCGCACAATTGCAACACCTGTGCTACTATCTCCACATAGACAACAAAAACGCCTGCTTTTGAGTTCGGTGACTCCCTAAGGCAGTGGGCTCCTTCAATCGCGTCATACTATCTACATATGTGCTCCTTAGCCCTCGCGTAGTGTGGTCTTCCCGTTTCACCAATACACTCATCGCCACAATCACTGCAATTAGTTCTGTATTCACCCTAGACATGTTATAATCACCCTTCCTTCCAGCTGGACAAACCACACAGCTTGAGGTTGTACACAGGCGATCGTATAGCCTGTTCCAAGTGTCCCTTTAATCCGTTGGGTGGTACGTTCACAATAGGGACTAAATTTTCTAAACCCGATTATTGGAGTCACTGACCGCATCAGAAATTGACGGTAGTACGCAATCGAGGTACTACCATGTCTGAGGATCACACCGCCAGAAGAAGCTCTACGTTTAGTTGGAAAATTGTAGTAGTCATTCGACCAAGCTATATTGCGTGCCATTTTAAGCAATACTTTTCGCTCATCCTTTCCAGGCAAACCTTAATAGTGCGGAACCTATTCCTAACGACCGCCCGTTTTATGTTAAAAGAGCGGTGAGATCATCACTGTCCATTATCACTCAGCTCATCCTTTTTACATAAAATTACATACATACCTCCAAGGAAAATTAATAAACGCTGCTTTTTAGGACCTAGGGCGTCCAAATTGGGTAGCAGTTCAAGCGGGAGAATTAATATACCAGTAGTAATTGGTAGAAAGTGACTGAACTGGACCCCGTCTGCAGGGGGCGGGGCGTGTGCGAAAATTTTAATCTGGCCCTGGGACGCTGAAGCTTCGTAGGATTAGAGGTTGCGGGACGGGAACACTGATGATAGGTGGCAGGACTGGATTCCGCCCATAGGGGGTGGAGCGGAATCTAGCCGTCCCCCTGTTAGCGGAGCGTGCGCGAAAAAATTTTACTTGGCGCGACCAAATCATCAACGGCTATGAACGACATTTTAAGAATGCAATGGGTGGTGCCGGGACTGGACCACGTCTGGAGGGGACGACCGTGCACGAAAATTAGTGCTGAAATAAAAATTGATCACTACTGGTTTCTCGGACATAGAGCATCCAAATTTTGTAGGAATACAAGCAGCAGGATTAACACACTGATGGTATGGGGTAGAGAATGATTGAGCACCCCGCTCACATGAGGGCGGGTGCGAAACTTTAAGTTTGGTCCTGTTAGGTTCAAATTCGGTAGGATCAGAGGAGGCAAGATGGGAACACTGATGGTAGGTGGCTGGACTGGGCTCCGCTCACAGGGAGCGAAGCGAAGTGTAAATTAGTATTGTACTTTGATACCTAGCGCACGTTCAAACTTGGTAGGAGTACAGGCGGGTAGTATGGGAATGGTGATACGAAAAGGCACAAGTGAACTCCGGATACAAGGGCGGGTGTGCGCAGAAATTAGTGCTAAACTAAAAATCAGTAACTAGTGTCTCGCAAGGCCTACATCGTCCAAATTCGGTAGGAGTGCAGTTGGCCGAATCGAGACTCGGATGACAGATGACAGGACTGGACTCTGCCCACGAGGAGGTGGACGTGCATGAAACAGTAATTTTGGACCTTGGGCGTCAAATGCGGTACGAGGTCAGAAAGGGGATCATGTCGGTTTCGAGGAAGTGATTGGTGGATCTCGCTGCATGGGCCGGAGCCCAGTCTTGCTGGAAGATCAAGGTAGGACGATTCCGCTCCCAGGATACCACAGCTTCTTCAAGGATTTCTTTTTTATAGAACTTCTCATCAATTTTCACATTTTTGTCTATGAAAATCAACTGAGTCTTGCCTGATGCACTATACCGCTCCGAACCATTATACATTTGGGAAACAAACTCATTGTGGCAATTCTTCTATTTCGGATGTTCTTGAAAACGGGACTAGTAGAAACTTGGCGTTGTTCCTGAGGGTTTTAGCCACTTCCACGGTGAACACTTTTTGAAACAGTTTGGACATCGACTACCTTCGGCGCACTGTGATTTCGGCGGAAAGACGAAAGAAATATATTTCTTTCCATGTCGGTATACAAATAATAAAGTTTGAGCGTTTTCATGGCGCACGTGATTTTTCGCCACCCTGTATTTGCGTGCGGAATGGGTGGAGTACAATGCTATTCTCTATATTTCTGGTCGGTTATTCACTGGTGGGGGGAGGGGGGGGGNGGGGGGGGGTACTACTCTCTGCTTGTGTCATGTGATCATCTCTGCGTTATGCGTGTCCCGCCATTTTGCTATTTCGTGACCATATGGAGCATATAAAATTTGCCAAGTATATGGTGGTGATGGTGGTATAGAACAGGAAAAGCAAGTAGTAAACAGATTCAGGCATCATCTTCAATAAGTATAGTCCATTTGTGCCATTCAAGGCTAAATAGACACGAAAAACTAAATGTCATTTCATTCCAGAAAACAGCCACGACGATCCAGTTATGGCACGCCTTCGAAGTGCGTTGTCCGAATGCGAAAATGATGTCGACACATCGCCCTCGACTCCAGTCCGACCTCCACTATCGCCGGTGCTGGAAAACGCAATCAGTAAAAGTAGAGCTGGCAGTACACATCAAACCCACATCTCTAGTAATATACGAGGTCGAAAACTTACATTGACGAGGTACTTTCCCAGATTTATTTTGATGAGTTAGTAGTAGAGGCTTTGTATGCAGTCGCCCCCAACGAAGCCATTAGATGGCGTTCTTGATCGCGGAACAACCGTTGGACGTGTCGATAAACTTTCAGTTTGAGATGGGACGTACAAGTCCATTATCTGTACAGTTGCAGCGCGCATTCTCTTGGCCATGATTCATATAATCAGTCGGGGACGTGCAGGGGTGTGCGACCATCTAAATGTTCTCACACCTAGGTGCGAAGTGGCCTTAAGTAGGTGCGCGGACCTTGTGGTAATTAAGCTGCCTGCACCTCGTTACGAACCGAGTTAAAAGTCATCAACTATCAACACACTTAAAGGCAAGTTCACGATGATATGCTTCCTGAGATTTCATCTTTGGATTACTCATTGGTTCTCAAGGGAAGAAAAGGATGCCGGGAGGGAAAAGTCAAGAGATAGAGCATATCATTACCGGATGCGTCCACGCCCATCGACCGATGATATGTAATACGAGTATCGAGGTAGTACAGGTTATGCTCTTCGCACCAGGACCCACAAGTCCAGCATGCAATCAGTGATCGCCGGTTGGTGAGATGACGTTTTACTCTTATTCTGTTATTCCCTGTTTTATTTTTTTTGCTGCTGCGGTCATTCTTCTAGTTTTCTACCCTGAGAGGATGAGAAGAGGTGGGGTTCTTTTGTTGTTGTTAGTGTTTTTGTTAAGTTATGGCTACGGATGAATAAACTTCAAACGACTATTTGCTTACCGTATTAAGCTGTACGCAATCAAACGCAATGTATAGCTCGTCCAAACTCCCTTTCTACGTCATTTTCTTGGTCTTATTCTCGCTCGGCCCCGTTTTTCACGACTTCTTCGAGGCCTTTTATTTTCCAGAAACGCCTATTCTTGTGCTTTTTTCGCCACCATCGCACTATTCCCCACCTTCTTTTTCGTATTTCGCCTCGATCTGGATAACTCAAAATTGTCGTTAACTGTGCATCAAGAACTCATTGAGAATAATGACAACAAAAAAATGGAGCATCGCGGAGGAGTTTATATTATGAAGCTTGGGCTGCCCTCATACGCTCAAAGGACTTCGGAAACTGGAAAGGGATTTCCACTCCATTGACAGGTGGAAATGTCATAAAAATTCTTCAGAATTTAAAAAGAGCCAGAACTTTGCGAAGGAATCACCAGCCGAGTAATGGGGAGATATAGAAAGAAATGAAAAGGTGTGAAATCGTCAACTTTGCTTCTGCCTCGAGGTTAGGTGGAAATTTTTATTCTAGCCAACATTTCGATGGACTCGTCGTTTTCGTAGCGCTACACTTCGCGGTGGAGGTGAGATGAGCTTATCTTTTGAATTTTGGGCATTTTTCGTGCAATCCTGATAGAATATCAGAAACGCTAGAGCGGAAGAGGCGCTTGGTGAGGTAGTGTGCAATAAACAAGCCTTGAACCATTTCAGGCCTTGAAAACGACAAGTCCGTCGAAAGGTTGGCTATAATAAAAATTTCCAAATACCAATCTCGAGGCAAAAGCAAAGCTAACAATTTCGAGAGCGACAGAAATGCCGAGGTTCCATGGTAGGAGGGCTTGCAATTTGATAGGAAGGTGTGATATTTTGTGAAAAGTACCCTGTTTCATACCACAGGTAGCTATTTTATTATCCTTGGTTCGATGAACTTCAACTGCAAGGAGCAAGTTGTCTTGGAATCGGAGAGTTCGCATGAAGATGTCCAGATTCTTGACGGAGGATAACCATCAGAGTTTTTTACTTATGGGTTTTAATTTTTTTGGTTTTCTTACAAATCAGAGAGTTGAACCGATTTTTTTCCATCTTACAGAAACTCTAACCAGAAATACGCTGGATTAACCTAATATGCGCGAAAATAAAATTCCTGAGATCAACGATGTTGAATTTTTTGCTACTTAGAAATCTTATTTCTTATAAAAAACCACTTTTTTACTGTCATCGTTCTCATTAGTTGATAAGTTCTTAGCAACAATGGGCAGGCAACATGATTAACCCGAAGTTTTCGCACCAGGTTACTCCGTACCTAGGTGCGAGGAGTGCTCGATCTGGTGCGATCGCGCAAGTGTTCTCACACCCATGGTGCAGCATACTTCTAAACACGATGACTATTTTATCTAATTTCAGTTTGACAAGTGACATGACATCTAGTAACGATCTCAAAGCATCACGTGCCACTCTAAGTGGTCCGCAGTTGAGTCGTATCTCAGCCAGGAGCTTCGCGCAATCGCTGAGTCGGCTCTCTAATAAAGGAGAAGCATCTACGCTCAGTATCGCCATGAGTGTAAGTGATAGATTACGTTGCTATTCAATACGAAGACTGTATGAAGACCCCTAACAAGGGAAGGATACTTGTAGCGGTGGTCATTCAAGATGAAATTTATGCTGCCGACGTAGTTCTGTACCGCTGATCTCGAATCTGTGTTCTAAATTTGCTGAACGATTCTGAGAACAAAGTTGCAGAACCGATTCCTCCCTCCGTTATCTCACTGTATGGAACAGATACCGAGCCAAGCAGAGCCGTAGTTGTGCAACGGTGGCGCGGCTTATAGCATGGTGGACCTAAACACATGACAACAGGGTACTAATCGTTGATGCACAGCATTCGCCGAAAATGGGCTTCAAAAACTTTGAGGAGAAATGTGCTAAAAGATTCATAGGATCAAACGCTTCTGAACATGCTATTATCGAAATGTTGTGCCCGAAGGCGGTGTAATAGTATTTGTGAGGGGATTTTGGTTTTTTTCCGCAACAACGAAGCATCAAAAAGTATGGATGATGAGTTCTTAACTACCTTTTCTTCTTTTCTAGGTCGCTATTCAAGAAGAAAAGGTAGTTAAGAGCTTATCAACCAACATTTTGATGCTATATTAATAGGTTGATGCATAATTATTGCGGATTTTTTCGCGGTATTTTTTCTCTCGATAAAATTGGACATTTGAATTCGGGATTTTGTAGAAATGATCTTCTCGCTTTCCTCAACAGAAGTATGGCTAGAAAGACATCTTCGTGATTTGATTTCAATTTTATGATGTTGGTCAAAGAGCCTGCAGTCTATTTTAGCTCGTGTGTTAAAAGAAGATTATGTATCAAAAACCATGGCCAACAAGGCTATCTCATCACGATCGAGTGCCGGGAATTAAGTGGAAGTGAGAGAGGCTATGAGCTTTTAAATTAGCCTATTTTTGATGGGTTATGATGTCCTATTTGGTTATTTGACTACCAGGTGCAAAACGAGCCGATCAGTCTTTCGGCCTATGGGCATTAGCGCATAAGTTGGAAGGATAAGCTATCATAAAATGGATGTAGGATTCCCTCGCATGACAGTCATCTCCACTGGGTGACGCTTAAAATCAACAATGAAGCCCTCAGATAGACCAACTTCAAAGAAGTCGTAGATGTGTTCAGGGTCTTGAGTAAACCGTGATATCATGTGCACCTCCGCATTGCCCACGTTCATCTAGAGAAGGCTTTCTTGATATTATGTGTGCATATGAACTGATCAACTATTGCTCCACAGTATTTTTTTTTTCAAAAAAATATCAGTTATCTTGTGCCAACGCTTTGAGAGCGCACAGTATTCCTCGGACGTGAGGATCGCATTCTCTTCGGAAAGGCCTCTGGTCAGATGAGTCCAATCGCCCATACCGACTGCAGAGAGCTGCCGAAAAGTTTGAGATTTACTATCTTGAGTGTTCGGAGTAATGGGGCGTATCTACAGGTCAATGTTGGTAAAAGTTTTTCTATTTTATTACTACTCCTCGCGTTTCTGAAATGTGAGGGAGTTTTGTAGATGGCGATACTGTGTCCAGAAACGTTTGGCAAGCGTGTAGGACCCATTTCATAAAACGGCAAAGCGAGCGCATGCTTTAAGAATTCGAACCTTGATGTCATGCCTACCAGTGTGCGATTTGGTTATCGGTTCGGTGCAGTCCTCCACTCCTCCACTCTAGATCATTGTAATTTTCCCCTTTATCTCGCCCGCAGAGTGCGCTGCGAGGTCCTATCAGCCTACAACAGATCGGATCCACTCTCAAAGTCATCGTCACTTTTCAAAAATTTGGATGTGAGGAGAACAAAATCGTTTAAGGATAGGTAGCATCCTGCGAAAACTCATTAAAACCTCGGATGATTCCAACAAGCAATCCTAATATTTCAGGGCGTTGATCCACAAGAATTTGCGCGACCAATGAATAGACAGGATATTTTCTATGCTGGTTCAATCAAGAACTTGAAAGAATTCAAACAAGAAGGAAGCAATCTGCAGTCCTATCGCGGCTCAGTCATGTCAATCCCGAGATCTGTCGTTGGTCAGGCAGTGTCTAGCCTCAGTCAAGCTGGTATGTTTTTCTTTATTCGCGGGTGTACATTCCCTCGGACAAGTCCTTCTGGACTTGATGGAATGTTCGCCAAAGTACGAAAATGTTGACCTCGTGACCTGGAAGCTTTAATTTTTCGGAATTGTAAAAACTGGGCTAACGCCTTGATATGCAAGATTGCACTACGACTCGAATTTAAGTTGTCATTTGTGCGCACCTATAGGTGCCAGAGTTATAGGAAAATTCAAACGGTCAGTTCAAAACAAAACTTTTGGAGCTTATTATATAGCTACATTCAAAACCAAAGACCCTACATATCTTCTGCCACTCCTCTTGAAATAAAAAATTTCGGCTCAGCACAAGCACACACGCACCCGATACGCTTTGTGAGCGCCTCTCAGGAGCGAAGTTCTGTTCAAGTTGAGTGTGTTTGAATGAATTGGTTCATCCCCTCTTTTTTCAACTGACTGGGACTCCACCCACGTAACCTTGTCCTACGACTTACCATAAGCGTTTCCATCCTGTCTCCTGTATTCCTAGCAATTTTTAGCGCTCTAGATAACACTTTTCGCGTAAGCTCCGCTCCTGTGGGCGGAGCCTGGTCATGCCACCTATCATAATTATTCCCATCCTGTTTCCTGTACTCCTTCTAATTTCGAACGCTTTTGGTCCACAGGAACAGGAGTCACAAATTTCCGTCCGAGCACTCATTCGCGCAAGCCCAACCTCCTGTGGGCGGATGAGTCCTATCAGTCGGGCCACCCACCTTGAATATTCCTATCTTCTCTCCTGTACTGTACTAATTTGACCGCTCTAGGTCCACTGAGGCAGAAGGTATGAATTTCCTCCTGGACACTTACTTCGGTCGGTCTCAGTGCACGGTTTACCCACCTTAAGCATTGTCACTCAGAAACTTCTACCGACCACTTCCAGTTCCTAACCGTTCCGGTAATGTCGAGGAGAAATAATAAGGGCTGATTCCCACTTATTTGCTACTCTCATGATAAGCTGAGGAGAGGGTTTCTGTAGCAGACACACTCCGTTTATGGGTCACACTCACATAGCACAGTGGTAGAACTTCCCATTTTTCTAATTCTCAAATTCTTGAACATTATCGTTGAATTGTGAGGGATGTTACTTCACCCTGTTACTTTACTCTATCTAAATGTGTGCCCGTTTCGCGCTCAGTTCCACGCTGTCTTCGAGTCTCCTCTGTAAAAAATCAATGTAGATCTGATGTTAAGCTTACCCATTCCTTTCGATATGGAGGTTGCCACAGAGCCGTAGCATAAATTTTGTGAATATGGCTTCCCCCTCTTCCCTATATCCCCCTGTTTACGCAACGTTTTCGGTGGGTAAAATTCTGCACGATCTAATGAGCAGATCACTCACTCCACAAAGTTTGTCTATGCTCACATGTTTGAGAACGGAAGGGTATTAGAGTTGCTTACCTCTCTTCATTTGTTTCCTCTTGCTTCTAGAATGCTTGGACCGGATTTGAAGCTGAACATAGGCGAACAGCGCTCACATTCGCTCAATTGTAGCGGAACTCCGCCAAGTCCGCAGGCCCTCCGGGATCTTGACTCACACTGATTTGATCGGACTCCTTTGAGCGGCTAAATTTCAACGTGACAGGCGGAATGGTAATTTGTGACCGCACTACATGCCACACTCCTCGCACTCACCGCGTGCCACAGTATTGCAACGAGTAATTTCGAGAGTCCAATATACGGGTCAGGCTAAGATGATTACGGCGTGATTGCGCTGTATGAATGAGACCGATGATGTTTGATGCAGCGCAATCACTACCAAAAATTTACCGCGTGCGCGCGCAATCGTGATGCCGGGCACAAATTTCTTTGCATCAGACAGGTAAACAAAGCAAAGGCAGAAGCAGAGAAAGCACGTTGTATGACCTAGGATGAGATGTTCATCCTAAGTTCTATACGCAAACGCAAACGCGAACTTACAGGATATGATAGCTGAGTACAAACGAAGACATGATATATTTGCAGGAGATCTTCCTGAGTTGGGATCTCGCATCGGAGGTTCACGTTTATCTCGTATTACTGGTGGCTTGGGTATTGAAGACGATGATATTCTGGATGATTTCTATGACACAGGGTCAGTTGTTAATTTTTGTCGATTCCATGAATCAAGTCAAATGGCTCTCAGGGTAATTCTATGCAGTGGCAACCGCATAGGCTAACATTCAGTGCTTTCTGTATCAGTTTCGAAAATGACTTGTCATATTTTGCGAATGAGCTAAATGGAGTATTTCAGGCGCTGTAAATGGATTCCATTGCCAATACGTAACGCTTTCCATGAAATGATAGACCTAGAACTACTGAAAGATTCTGTCATGTTGCTATTGTGCATGTCGAATGTGCTTGGAATGTTAGGCTTCTATATACCGTTCGTATTCCTGAAAGATCTGGCCCATAGTCATGGCGTTGAACCTGCCGAGAGCCGATATCTTGTGCCTGTCATCGGCGTTACTAACACAGTTGGTGAGCGATATAAGTATTTTAAACTTATCCATTTGAGATACCTTCTCTTAACTCAAGTACTCAGAGTGCTGGGGTGGAGCAGTGGTCAATGAATGTGGCGGCATATGGCTGACCTTAGCTTAGGTTGTATTCGGAGAAGGACTTTGGAATTCGAAGGGATGTGACGCGTTACGTACCCTACCGTAGCAACAAGGAACTCTCCCACCGATACAATGCTTGAAGGTGGTTGATTGAGGGGATGTGTAGCTTGTTTCAGGTCAATCCGGGTTTTTGTTGTTTAATATAATTTGGATGTATGGATCGCTACCATGTCGGGAAAATCGCAGTCTTGCCCACAGACGGAACCGCATATTCTACAACATCATCCTTTCACGATGCTCAAGCAAATCAAAAAACTCCGCTCTGAGAGAGACTCTGGGTTACTCGCGAACAAGAAACTTCGCACCCCATTGAAAAATTGGGCAGTATCGAACTCATGGGAACAAAACCGAGTTTATCAACGACAAAGCAACGATGCCAGAGTATTTCCGAATAACGAGTGGCAAGAAGGCGGAAGGAAACGCAGCGAAGAAACTCCCAACAACACTGCTGCAAACACGCCACAGTAAGTGTCAGAACACTGCTACAGGCTTTTGTTCTTCTTTATGTTGAAAGAGGTGGACAATCACCATAACTCAAGTTTGGTGAACAGTTCCGAGTTGACTTTTCTGAAGTGTATTAATATTCCAACGACGGACATAACGATTTAGTTTGATTCCTTGTAGGAAAGTGTGTAAAATTGACGACGCGGTTAAAGAAAGTACAAGTGAAATAAGTCTCTCAAGAGTAGGATACTTTGTCGCAGTTCTTTGTTCGAGATGAGACGTATGCCACTGGAGGTGTTTTCGGACGCTGTTCTCAAAATCCAGCCTTCCAGACAGCCTGCTGAGCGATTTGTGAGCAAAGTTATGGTGTCGCCACTGCCACTTTGTTGTACATATAATCGAACCGAGTAGTTGCTAAAGTGTACAGCGAAGGGACATTAGGTAGGCGAGAGGTCCTTGATGCACATGCTTTTTTTGCTTTTTCACGAAATATGCTCTACACATTAGCAAAATGTTTTTACTCTTCATATTGACTATGTACGGCCTTCCCAATGTTTGAAGTGGTCCGAATATTATAGTCTAAGAAGTTTTTCTGCCACCACCAACCTAATAGAGGCGCTCTTTCACTCCAAACATTTAGAATTGTTTTACAAAGATTGCGGCGGTTTCACGCACTTCCAGCAAAGGTCGATGAGTCGTATGACCAGCGCCCTCTATTGAAGAAATGCTGTGCTCCCTTTCGAAAAATAGTGCCCCACTTTCGAAGCCAGAAATATGCTAGTGCAAGTGAAATAAATTCAAAAAATACTTTTGAAACAGTACGTAGGGTGACTTTATGTACACATACATAATCCGATAAATGTCTAAAACAGTTTCTCTATGAGGTGGGGTACAATATTACGGACCGACTCAAAATCCTAGGTCCGCCCATGGATCGTTTGGAGTTGTCCTTTGTTGAGCCTTCATTGTTGAATTTAGCCGTTTAGTGGAAAGTTGTTGTGCAATGAGTTTCCTATAACTATTTTGGAATCACTTCTTTCGTCTTCTCCGCTGATCTCTAGGGCCGACAGATCGGTCCGCTCGTTTCGCACCAGATAGTTGCAACCAAATAAGGCAACATAATTTGCCAAAATAGAATAACTCGGAAGCTGCGGTCTCTCGCACTTCCCCTTGGACTCTGTAGGTGGGATTCGGTCATGATAAAACAATCTAGTTTCCAGGCATTGGGGACAACAGCTTTTTTATTCTTGAACGAGTGAGCGCTATGGAAGCCACAACGTGCATCGTAAGATTGCAGCTTGTAAGCGAAGTCTCTGAGTCGGAGGCTACTTCTCTTTATAATAATATTAACTCCATGTTCAAAAAGGTACCAACATCGCACTCAAGGTGTGAGGCTCCGTCGTTGTTATCACAAGGTGACCGGACAGGATCGCTGGGGTCGTTCTTCACAAACTCTTCTTGCATTCAACACTGATGTCGTGATATGTAGCATAAATAGGTATAGGGGGACAACTCTTCATCACCCTCTTCCCTTCCTAGATGGTGCTTACGTTATGCCGCAGGAACCGAAGTCCTCTATCAAGCACGATGACACGACCTTGCTAAATTTTTTTGCTTGTTATGGTTTAAGAACATTTTGATCCTACGAATGATAAAACAGACTCTTGCTTCTAAAGCTAACTTTGGAGTAAGATTCCGCGATTCACCACCGCTGGAATTGAGCTGCACCCTTTTTCGGCTGATAAAGGGCGCCAGGAATTCAGCTCAAAATACATCTCTAGTATTTCCATAATGTAAGAGAAGGTCACAGAGAATCAAGATAGAGCCTTAAAAAGTTTTGTTTAAACGTTTAAGATACGTTTTATAAAGGAAGCACAAAGATCGCGTGCATCAGGGACTCGGACTTCCATATCATGCTTATGAGCGCTTAGCCCTACCGATTGCGCCTCATTTGCATGGTGTAGTAACTGCTCGATTCGGTATCAGTACGATCAAAGCACAAGGAAAACGATTCTGCAAACGATTGCTCCTAGGATCTTACGATATGTAGATTTGGAGAGTAGAATGAATGTAGAGTCCGAAAACACCTGTGGCGATACACATCTTGAAAGACCGCTGTGACCTTCCCTTAAGATCTGTTCTCAATCGCACGCCTCGATAAGCTATGCAAACCAGCGATGTGCAATCAAAAAGAAAGGTGAATTCTAGTCATATCGGGAGGAATAAGTATGTAACCATATGGAGTCTGAATGTTCAAGTGTTTTTCAGATGACATGTTCATTTCTATTTAATGTGAAGTTAGTAACGACTTCTCCTCTTTTAAAAATTCCTATTTCCACGTGAAACCTACAAAGCTCAATGACCGTATGCATGGTTGGTTCATCGTTGCGCAGGCGATCACTTCATATACTCTCGCTTTTTCGTGTTATAACTAGAGTCTCAAGTGCAGTCCTCAGACCATTGACTTCAGAAAGGAGTTTATCTTTGGTATTATTATATTTTCAGGAAGGGTGTTCTTTGGTTGGTTGGCTGATCGAGGATACGTATCCGCACTGGCCATCAATAACTTCTCATTACTTGCGTGTGGAGCGCTCACACTTGCAGCTCCCCTTTTGCCTTCATTTGCACTATTAGTAATGTACGCCTCCCTTTTTGGCTTCATTATTTGTGAGTCCTTTTCTCGAACTCTTCGTCGTCATGGTTTCTCGTTTAGATAGAGTATTTCAGCTGCATACGTGTGCTTAACATCCATTGTGCTTTCTGACCTGCTTGGTCTCGAGAAACTTACAAATTCGTTCGGTCTTCTTGTCGTAGCAAGAGGTATCGCATCGCTCGCAGGATCTCCATTTGCTGGTGAGATCCACCTATCACTACGTGAACTAAAACTTGCTAGGCAGTCAATGTGATTGGCTGCATCAGATTGAAAGTTCAAACTTTTGAGGTTTACGGCTCTTCAAAGTACGCTCCGTCTTACAAGTACTACATATTTTAAGTGGAAGTGGTGTGTGTGAGCAAACCGATGGGAAGCGGTTAGCTCCTATGTTAGTACATGTTAATATATCCAAACGTATAACCAATTACCTGACAATAAAAAAATGAAATGCTGGTCTGCTCGGGCTGCAAACTGCTACTGTCCTTTCTCTTTTTACCTATATAGCGTCAGTCATTCGAAATAAGCGCCCATACAAGTGAATGATTAAGGCAAAACAGCGATAGAAGCGAATATAAGGGGTCGAAAATTTGTACCATCGTACCGGCGAAGCTGAACAAAGTGTATATGAGTGAAGCATAGATATTCAAGTCGTAGACGCTATAAACAAATTTCGAAAGCAGAGAGAGAAGAAATTCCCGAGACACCAAGTGATTGGAGTGCAAGTATCTGAGTTTCTAACAGGATGAGGAAGCTCTAACGAGACAAAAAAGTTTGGATTTTTCCTCAGTACATCTATCTTACTATATCTACGTATATAGCATATCCAGGGTGTCTCAAAATTATGTGCGCCAAGATACAGAAGTTTCTAAGGTACAAATAATCTATCAAATTCACATTATCTGCTATCAATTAGTTGGATATGAAGGTTTTCTTGCAATATGCGTGGTTACAGATGTGTAACTCCCAATATCTTTTAGATGGAGGAGGCTAATTCAAAGCCACTTGCAATCACTGACACGCGAGAGGTGAAGGGCATTATGAAGTTCCTAGGGATTTTATAATAGCCACATAGGAGGCTATTATACAATACAAAAAAGGAGATTGAATCAGAGACAAACCAGGAAAAGTAGAAAGTCCAACGTTTCTAAAGATAGGGTTATTAAAATGGTCCGTCTGCTAGTCAGTCGGGATCCTGGGTGACCCGTCAAGAGGACGTCAACGGGCGCGGCTTACCGTAGTTGTCGCGATGGAAGAATGTCATGCAGAAGCTTTATTGCAATTCCTATCGTATGCGAGAAATTTCACTTCAATTCCGAACTCAACAGACACTGCAGGACCAAAGAATGCAGAAAGTCGCAGACCCACTTGAGTAGTGACACGCAACCCTTCATCGTTTTGTCTGGCCAAAAAATTGTTTACGATCAAAACGTTCGCGTTTCGTGAGGAAACATCTGGTGTGCAATCTCTCACAAAAAGGTTGCTATAAGAACAGTAAAATGATGTTTTTGAAGAAGTCTCTGGCAAGGGTAAGCCGCTCGTGGTTTCTCCCTTGCCGGCGTGAAAATTGACGAAGACCAATGCGTACTGATGGACGTAATAAAACACTGATCCGACTACTTTCCTGAAACTTTTCGTAGTCCTTACAGCAGGACGCTACTCCAGCCCTCAGAGCCATGCTTGCCCGCGAGTGGTACCGACGACAGCTGCCCGACTTCATTGGTGAAGAGGAATGGTCATCCTATTTTCTAGAACTCGACTCACCTGACTCCCACGAATGGTCACTGATTAGGAGAGGACCTATTGCTGCCCAGTTTGGAGTCCTAGAAAGCAAGGCTGAAGAACGGCTTGGAAGAAATGGAGGAGTATACCTGTATGTCACATGCGATCAGGTCGGGAGCAAACTTCGGGCCTCTATCCGCGCTAAGGGGAGATACTTTGAAATATGTTTGTAGCATGTTGTAGCAAATGGTGATAGCTAGCGTGCGTAGAAATTCCATCGTATTTCGCAGCTGAGAAGCTTCAAATATATTGCTATGAAGCGAAGCAAATAATATTGGCACCCTGTAGTGTGTCTGTCGGTTTGTATGTATGTATGTTTGTTTGTTTTTTGTTTGTTCGACCGGAATTTCATAACTCCGGTGACCGTGAACCTGGACCCGGATCTGGAGCGCTAAATTATGGTAGGAGTACAGGAGACAAGATGGGAAAACTTTTGGTAAGTGACAGGACTGATTCCCAGAGGACGTGGCGTGAGAGAAAATATTTAATCTACCTAGTCAAACCTTCAATGTGTCATTATTTTCAAGATGAACAGAGCAGATCGAGGCTTCTAATTAAGGGCATAAGCCTCGGCGCATACACAATAATACTTGAATGTCCTGTCGATCCTCTGTGGAGTTTCGTGTTCCAAGAAGTATCATTAGTTCCAAAAAAGGAGCAGGTCGTTTGCCGATTACTAATACTCTATCATAAGAAGAAGGGAAGTTCGGCTAACGCTGGGCGACCCGACTGGTACAAGCATAAGACGTCCGTAAACCGGTTAGACAATGACAAAATCGGACAAAGTAAATGGATGGGTCTAATGATCCAGCCACCGCACGTGTAGTCCGAAAATTTACTAGGTTGAGTCATAAGTCCTCGGACAAACGGATAGTGATGAGTTCTACAGATCATAACTCGGGAAAGAGGAGAAGAAAATGGACGCGCGTGGCATACTCAGGTAGAGTATGAAAAGCTCTTCAAAATACGTGCTAACGAACACACCTAACTGTTTCCTTTCCTGCAACCATGCCGCATGATTTCAAGCCGTCGCGACTCCACATCCGCAACACCATCCTATTTCTTTTTTTATCTGGCCATGAACCCGCGGAGATCTATAGACGTATGAAGGAAGTCTACAAGGAAGTTGCTCCTGCTAGATGCACACTTTACAAGTGGCACACAAAGTTCGCGTCGGACGACTATTCCATCGAAACTGAAGACAGTCCGGGACACTCAATGGAGTTGGATTTGGACGTGCTGCGGAGCCAGGTGGAAATCAACCCGTATCAAACTTTTCGTGAACTGTCAGTCACACTTGGGCGTCACAGATATTGGACTGAGGTCAATCGGCAAGGTGCGAAAGCTCGGTCGATGGGTGCCTCAAGCGTTGAAGCAGTATGACGTGAGCTGCCGCGCCGACATGGCACTTTCTCTCTCCACGCTCAGGACAGCTCAGGTGTGTTGTTAGTATATATTTGGAAGAGCCTTTTATACACTATCTAAGGATGCCTCGCGCGTCCACTTTCGTCACCTCTTTCCCGAATTATGATCTCTAGAAGTCATCTGTATCACATTGTCCGAGGACTTATGACTCAATCTAATAGTCTCAAAACGAGTTTTCCTCACGCCGAAAAGACTTTCCATACTTTCCCTCTGCTAGTGATTGATTAGGAGCGGGAAAGGGGCGTGGGCGTTCTCTTAAAGATTCCACACTACTAATCCTTCGCTTTGCTAGACACAAATCTTCGCTAACCTCCGAATCGGTAGAAACATCGTGCTTTATACATTTTTTCGGCACTCTATTTCAGTTAGGTTGGTTAGTATTCGGAGTTTCGATGTCATTTGGAGGCGCGTATATCATTCTACGGAAATATATATAAATGCAATTCACGGAGTGAAAAGGGACGTTTTGAACTAAAAGTCTCAATGACCAGGTTACTGGAGCCATGCGTTGTTGAATCGAATCATCTTGCGAACAGTATAGAATCGCTTTCGGTGAGGGTTTCGTGGGTGCAGTGGGCGTTGATGATTGCGAAGGTGGGCCAGAAGGCTGATTAATCATGAAGAAAAGTCCTTCACTTGATATTGATAGGATCGTAGATAAAATAGTGAACTGACCTTCCACGTAAAGATCAAAAGATGAGCATTTTGTACCCTGACGTGACGCATTCCAAGGACCTTCACTATTTCAGTTTAGCACTGTCCTTGCGGCGAGAATCGACTGCTTCTAAGAAATATAAGTTGCAAAAAGGAGTTCGAACGAGATTATGGCGACGGAAGTGGACTGGAAGGGATATTTGGATAGATTGTCGGTTGATGCTATTAAATTTGAATAATCGGCTACAGTATGTCAAGGACGCCAAAAAATGACCTTTCACTGCGCGCACTCATATTACATGCGTCAGGGGACCAACGTTCGCGCTTTTCGTAAATTGACATCTCGGAAGTCGATTACTCATGCTGTAGGGTGCCGGCTTATAAAGAACGGACGAAAAGAGGAAAAGCCAGATCTACAGGTTTTGTTTCACAACTGCATGCGAGAATATAACGCTTACCGTCTGGATGTTTTCGCAGGAGCGTACTATTCGTCGTCGTCGGCAACGCACTATGAAGACGCCATGGATCTAGACTAATGCTCGAGTTCTGAGCATGCTTACACCATCGTGAATTGTGCCTTCATTACTCGGCACTTTTGGGTGTGTACGTCGATCGAGTCGATTTCGGCGCTCTTATTACACCTTGTCACACTAGTTTTGGTTCAACGGTACTATGTCCTCTCCTTGGGAGCTATAGATGAATCCTGAGGAAAAATTTCAGAAACCGTTTTGATCATGGACTGTGCGTTCTAGGGTCGTTAAGCACACACTTTCAAACCGCATTTATCAACTGTCGTCCCTTTGATTGATTTCCTTGAGCGGGCGCTACTACGTCTCTATTCTTCCCCTCTGTCTCTTGGGCGAGATTGTATCGCCTTGTCGAACCCCTCTATTCACGTTGACAATGACGTCCTCACAAAAATCCTAGTCGTGAAGTTGTCATAGAGCCCACGAAGCATCCTCATATAGTGAGTGGAGACACCCTGGCTGTCCAGGCTTCAATTACTCTTCAAATGGATGAGGTCAGACATAACGACATTTTTACTTTTGCGAAACTTCATTGAGTCTCGCAATGGTGTGCATGTAATCAATTGTACTAAATCCTCTCCGGAACTCTGATTGTTCGCATGGCTGTCCTTCAACTAATAATCTGCCGATCCTGTTTAGGATGACATTTGTGGATTATAGACAGCATTTAAATTGAGTATAGTTGCCGATTACTGATATTAGAAGAAGGACAGCCATGCGAGCAAGCAGGGTTTCGGAAAGGGTTCAGTACAGTCGATCATATCCATACCCTAACAAGGCTCATTGAAGTATAGCGAAAGTACAAAATGCCGCTATGTCTTACGTTTATCGACTTGAAGAAAGCCTTTGACACAGTTGAGACAGAAGCGGTAATTGAAGCCCTGGGCAACCAGGGTGTTCCTACGCAATATATAAGGATGCTTCGTGAGCTCTACGACAGCTTCACGACCAGGATTTCACCATTCTATAAGGAAGTCATTGTCAACGTGAAGAGAGGTGTCCGGCAAGGCGATACTATTTCGCCCAAACTTTTCAGTGCCGCCCTCGAGAAAATCATGCGTCATTTGGAATGGGAAGACTTGGGAGTGAAGGTCGACGGCCGCTTCCTACATCACCTCCGCTTTGCAGACGACATCGTGCTTATAACACCGAACATCGAGCAGGCGGAACGAATGCTGGCCGAGTTTGATAGTGCTTGTGGAAAGATCGGCTTGAGGCTGAACCCAACGAAGACGATGTTCATGAAAAACGGACTGGTACCTGATGCTCCTTTCACGTTAAACGGAACGAATATCTCCGAATGCTCTAGCTATGTGTATCTAGGTCGGGAAGTCAACATGATGAACGACCTAGCTCCAGAGCTGTGCAGAAGGAAACGCGCCGCGTGGGGAGCATTCAAGAATATCGAGGGAGTAGTGAAGAAGACAAAGAACATTCGGCTCCGCACTCACCTTTTCGACACTGCTGTCCTTCCTGCTTTGACGTACGCCTCGGAGACCTGGACTCTACGAAAGCAGGATGACCATGCTGTCAGCGTTACTCAACGCGCTTTGGGAAGGACGATGCTCGGAATTTCCCTATACACGCAAGTGCAGAAGGGAATCCGGAGTTCCGAGCTCCGTCACCGAACGAAGATCAGGGATGCCGTTGATTACGCCAAGAAATAGAAGACCAGGTGGGCCGGACACGTTATGCGATATAGTGACGACCGTTGAACCAGGGCGGTTACAGGGACGAATGGAGACGTTACTGGCGCCCGCTCGAGGAAGTCGATGATCAACGGGACGACAGGTGATAGTTGTCGATGCCGCCAAGATCTCCCATCTTGTATAGCAATACAGCCTTGCTCGTTTTCCACGCACGCAAGTATCACGTGAAGAGAGTAGCCAAAGATCTGAGGATAACGATGGAAGGCTTTTCAGATGTTCTGGTTTGATTCTATCGGGATAGGGCGCCGCACATCTGTTCATCGACGTGCTGGCACCTCCGGTAGAACTTCGGAACGACAGCGAAGCGACGTCGGTCAGGCAAAATTATCGATTGAGGATAATGTGATCTGTTTCATTATAGAACTGTCAGCTACGTGACTCCCGTGTCTATCGTCAATAAGGATATCTCTAGAACAACAAATTACCATGGATGCTTTTACCACGCTCACTCCATTCCGCTTCGTGAGTCTCTATGGAACACCTCCTCCACCTCCTCTTCTTCGTAGTTTGATGTGGGTGCTTAGGCAACGAACATTGCTACGGCATGCAGAGGTCGATCGATTCCTTCTCGTTTCCATCAGTCGATGGCGGTGAACGTGATCCTCGAAGCTTGCATCTGACAGATCCTCGATGAGCGGTTTCGATGCAACTTTGAGTGGCGTGCTTGCCCTAGAATTAAGCAGCCTTTCCTGAGCGGTCCTACTCAACGCTTCCTTATTAGGGGCTCCATCAGGTCAAGCAGAATGAAGCCTATTTATAGCACTGTTTTTGGGATATGGGTACTCATGACTAGTTTGCCAGGCTATAACGTAGGATCTCGGTTGACTGCGACTGCGAGTGGTTAGCCAGACTATCCTACAGCGAATCTCGGGGCTTCGATTTCGAAGTCGGTCCCGAATATGCCCCCGGATACTCCCTAGTCACTCGACTGCAAGCCTTTGGCTGAGCCGATTGGCAGTATACTAACCACACCCGCAGACTCTACCACACGTATGCATAGATAAACCTCCGTGATACGGACGGAGACTTGTCTGTTATGGTAGAGTGCATAGAGTAATAATATGCGTACAACGCCGCCTCCTTAGATTTCGACGAGAAAATCGACGGATTCAAATCGACGGATTCAATTTGCCGCAAATTGATGCCATATTCTCACTGGGACATGTAAGAAGAAGTTTTGAGTGCTGAGACTGTAGATGCAGCCAATAATACCCATTACTTACTTGGATTACTTGGCGACCCGTTATCAGCTGCGATTGCTCTTGCGCGGGTCCCAACTTCTTTTCCACGATTTTCTATCTCGAGCCAATGTCGTCCAGTGGACTGATACCTTAATTGAATTAGAATCGCAGATCTTGTTTCTGTGAGCAAGAGAGTCTTGCCATCGTAGAGGAGGTCGACCACGAGGCCATTTTTTCTCGCGTGGTTCCCAGCACACACTTGTTGTACTCCAACGACCGTCATCGCGCCGTGTCAGATGTCCAGCAAAGGCGTGTTTTGCTTTGTCGATGTGCAGAATAATATCGCGAACTTTAGACAACGAACGTGTCTCCGTTGTGCAGCCTGTTGAGCCGTTGTTGATGCAAGGTTATCCCGACCATTCGAGGCTCAAGGGATATTTGTATCCTTCGTAGCTGGTTTTCCAAATTTTTCGTCAGAGACCAAGTTTCGCTTGCGTAGCTCAGGGCTGGTAGCACCGCGGAGTTAAACAAGATTGCTCGCAATTCGTCGTCCCTGGTAGGCTCAATTACTTTTCTGATCGGATTATACGCAGCACAGCCGGCTTTTTTCCTTCTCATCAATTCGCTTCTCAGGTCATTTTTCATATTAGTAGTCGGCCCAGGTATACGTATTCATCGACATCCTCTAAGGGTGTTCCTTGTAAGTAAACAGGATTGCGATCTGAGTGTTCGTTCCTCATGCATTCAGTTTTCTTCATGTTGATGTTCAGACTGGCCTTGATATCAGCTGTATGTAGGTCATTCAGCATTTGAGAAGTTTGATCCGATGTTCTTGAAGTGAGAACTATGTCGTCCGCAAATCTCAGGTGACTTAAATACCTTCCGTCGCTTTTGATTCCTTTGGAATCCCATGCGCAGTGACGTATAGTGTATTCGATTCATGCAGCGAAAAGATTTGGGGAGACAGAGTCTTCTTGGCGGACTCCTTTTTCCACACTCACCTCTAGGTCGCGGAAGAACGGCCGGAACACTGTTACACAGCCTGAGTGGCATTCCTTCAAGATTTTCGTGTAACGGAAATCGATACATTGTTTGTTAAAAGCCGACCAATCTTTTCTCGTTCTATTGAATCGAATGCTCTCTGATAGTCGATGATGTTAGTATCAGCGGTTCATGGTATTCTCGAGCAGCTTCAGTAATTCGACAGCGAGTAATGTTGCGGTCTGAAGGGCTGAACTTCCGCCGGAATCCTGCCTGTTCGACCGGTTGGGCTTTATC
>UZAF01019288.1:12055-25191 GCA_900617895.1 Haemonchus placei
TCATAGTCCGCAGGCAGGCGCGCCTGCCTGCGGACTATGAAAGCAGCCATTAGGTTCCCATTGGATATCACCATACGAGTTGGACCACAGAGCAATGGCAGGCAATGAAGCTTTTGCTTGACAGCCCGCCCACCGACAACTACAACAAGTTGCCGTCTTTTTGAAGGGTCACCCAGGATCACGATCGACTCGCAGACGGACTATTCTGAAAATCCTATCTTTAGAAACTCCACCACTTGCTGCTTTGTCTTTAATTGAATCTTCCTCTCTGTACCGTTTTATAGCCTTCTGTAGGGGTATTATAGGAATCACAAAGAATTTCATAATGCCCTTTCGGCTCTCGCATGCCAGTGATTGCAAGTGATAATGAATGAGCCTCGACCATCCAGAAGATATTGGGAGTTTCACTTCAGTAACCATGCAAGACGCATATGACAAGGAAACCTTCTTATGCAACAAGTTAGTAGCGCGCGAAGCGAATTCGATGGATTACTTCTACCTTAGAAGTTTCTGAATTTTGACGCCCATAATTTAGGACACCCTGTATATACTAGTACCCTGCCAGGCTTCTTCATGGGGATGGGTAGGCTTCGGTAGCTAGCCAGGCTGTCCTGGAGTGGATAAAGCGCTTAGTCATTTGGAATTTTAAATAGCCTTTCAGGCAAATTCCCAGTCACTTGAATGCAAGCTTTTGACTGAGCTGATGCACATGATAACAATAACATCCGCATACTCTCCATACACGTATGTATACAGACGGTGCGAGTATACAGAAGGTGCGAATCGAACTAGCACAGTAGAAACAGGGAACCCACACTCTGAACACTGCGTGTCCAGGCAAGTACCGGGACTTCTGATCCGCGATTCGCTCTCCTATCCATAGCACGTAGCCTCGTCATCAACAGGATCCTTGCGAGAGAATCCTTAGTGAAGGAGACCCGTATAATCCATCGCGAGTTCGTATTGATTCACCCTAACTCCTTTTAAAATCATTGCATTTTGACCAGTGTTCACGAGTGAAGGAAATTAAAAGGAATCGCTCCAAGAAATTCGCATGACTCGATGAGCCAACGGCATAAATATAAAATAACTTACCTAGATTTACTTTTCATTATTACCATCCAGATATCATCAACATCTGCCAGAAGATGCTCCCATAGAGATAGGTGGAAATGAATGGTCGCTAAACAGTATAAGGATTGGAGAAGAGCATTAAAGTCTCCTTCCAGAAGTCGAACTGCTAAATATGTACAGATTATCCTCTGACAAACAAACCAGTGAATTCAGAGAATAAAAACCTCGTTGAGCGTGCTCTGCTGCCATGTCGCTTTGTACGCAACCAGTGAGGACCTTAGCAGCTTCCAAAGAAGTGAAACCTAAACAGCACGCGGTCGTGACACAGCTCCGCAAATGTTATACAGGAAGGGCTTGCGAGGGTTCCGATCGCTTTAAATAATCTCATTATGTCAGCACATGCGCTGGAAGCAAAATAACGTTGAAATGATAGGGTTGTTTGTTTATGACTCCGGTTGGAACGACACATTTTTTCATTTGACTAAGAAGTATTTCAGAAGTTCCTATTCCCGCTAAATTCAAATACCGACTTTCAAAAGCGAACTAAGTTAATAAGAAAATTAATGTCCATGCCACCTTATGAATACAATTGGATGCAACAGCGTAACACACACGGCTCGCTTCGCAATTAGAGATTAATCAAGTTTACATAACGAACGCGCATCCTCTGCTTTTCTGCCTGTGTTGCATATAGCAGGTCTGCCTTTCCTTCAGTAATATGCATTCACCTTCTCATACGTAAGCAGATTCTGTGCAAAATTGCGTCCTCAAGAAGGAAGTCCTCGCAGCCCGGATCTCAGAGGATTTGCAGAATTTCAAAGTGCAAGAAAAGCAAAAACTAAAAATTTGACAAAAGACAAAGTTCGAGAACGATAAACGCCCAACATACATAACAAACTTTGAAAGTAAAGAGCCTTCTTGTAGGTGTGAACGAAAATAAAGCTACTTTTGTTCCCGCATCGCAACAGATGTAACTCTTCATACATGATTCTTCCCGCACAGTTTGAGGGATATGCAATCTCAGCTGCCAACTCCGCCCAACCATTGCGCTGATTTTCCCTTACTCAATCACCAGGCAATTTATTTTCGATATACTGACAGCAACAAGATTTAGAAAGTTGCATTCGATGAATGCGGAACGGCATGAGTAGCTGAGGAGGTCACGCTATTAGTGTTAGCAAATAGAAAGGGACCCTGGAACTTTAGCAGGTGATGTGGAGATGAAGGGGCTGTCAATGGTTGATAACAACAATCAATAAACGATAACAAGAGAAATGGTCTGATAGGTGCCCATAGAAGGTACAAGTCACTGAGTATATAAAGCTATTCGTTGTCGGAGTGGTACCCTGCCACATGGACAGAGGTGGTGTCAAAATCGTAGATGCTTGGTGACAAGAACAAATAACAGCTGAAAGGGATGAAAGGAGCTACTGAAGCCATGAATCATAAATCGGTGGTTCCCTTCGAGTTAATAGGCGAGACATGAGGAATTCGCCGGCACCGTGGATGATTGGTAAGAAAGGCCGTTAAACTGATAAACGCTGATATATGGCACCAGTTCACCTCTGTTTGTACGGCGGCGGATCATTGCTACTCACAAGAGAAGGATACTAGGTCGCAGTGGCAATTCAAATGAGCTGTATACCGATGTAAGTGCTTCAAAACGCTCATCTCAAATACGGGTTCCAAGCCTGCGAAACGACTCTGGGAACCAAGTCACGGGTCTATTTTCTCCGGTGTCATGCCTTTGACTTGCTTGTATTGTGTTGTCCGGAAAGTCTCCGACGATTTTTAAGACATCTTTGAGAAGATCAAATCCATTCATTAAACATTGTCCACTATGATCAGTAACGCTAAAGCTAATAGAAAAGTAACGGTTCGCCACTTTTCTATCATTTTCTTTATCCCTTTTTGTAGAGGGTTCTGGACTCGAAATCGAAGAATCCTCTCAGGTGCTTTTTGCAATCTTCTAGTACATTGAACGATTTTCCATTCAAAAGGTTTTGCAAAAACTTAAAGAAAGGGTAGTCTGATGCGCAATGTCTAGACAAAATGGTGGGTGTGGTGAGACATCCCACCCAAGCTCCAGCAATTTTTGACGAGTGACCAAAAATACGTGTGGTCTGGGGTAATCCTGTTGGAAGACGACGCCCCTACGATTGGCCACCTATGGCGCTTCTGGTCTATCGATATAAATATAAAAATTGTTATATAAAAAGGTTATATTGTTATATATACATATATATGTTATAGGAGTTGTCTAGCTGAGTACAGTACCGTTCCAAAGTTATCGTTTGATTATGCGACAACAGCTCATGATGATTCCCCTCCAATCCCACCAGCAACACAGCATAATCTTCCTCACCTGTATTTTGATTTTTGAAGTAGTTTGAGACGGCTCGCTGGGAAGGCTCCACGATAGTTTCCGCTCCACTTTGTTGTACGCGACCCACTTTTTAACCCCTGTTTTCATACCTTTCAGAAATAGCTAATTTTTGTTTCGTTTTGGCAACGAGTCGCACATGGTGGCGTGGTCCATCACATTGCCATCGCTCAGTTCGTGAGGTACCCAAACATCAAGGCGATTAACAAAACCAAGTTCCAGCAAATGATCACGGATGGTTGATTTCGAGACAATCAGACTTCCTGCTATTCCACGTATAGCGACTTGCCGATTCTTTCCGATTAGTATTTTGATTTGGTCGTTTTCAACTGGTGATAGCCTTCCTGAGCGTTGCCGACATTCGAGGACGAATTGACCCTGTTCAAAATCCACAAAACACTCGCGCACTGTACGTCCCTAGAGCATGTCTATTCAACAGAAAGAATTTTTTTCGCGACTTGAGCCGCATTCTTGCCCTTGCGGTAGAAGAAAAGGTTAACGCGTCGCAAATGCACGCGATGATCTTCAAAATTCTTACGAGTTGTATACGGGCAGACTTTGAGGTATGTTGACAGAACTTGAACCGGGATATAGGGAAGGGTTTACCCTCTCAGAAAATATATAATTTTATGAGGTTAGCTTCTTGACCTTTTGTACAACAATTGATAAACCTGGGTGTCGAAAATCGGCGAAGACTTTCCGAACAACCCAATATAAGCGAACCGAGCATAAGCGAAACGTGCAACGATAGCGCAATTGGGAGGACGGTAGAGTGGTAGGCGTGACACGGAGGTTCGAACCCTTTATGTACGCGCTTGTTTTGCTTTTTTATGGAAAGTGTCCCAAACGCTTGCAAAATCCTTGTACGCATCAATGTAGACTACCTAAAACCCTCCATGTTTGGGGGACCCCAGAAGTGCTTAAACAAGTGAATTTTTTCATTGCCTGCACAGACCGAATAGGAGTGCACACACATCCTTCTACTGCGGCCACTCAATATGTGGTTACGAAATTCGGCAACTCCATGCACATTGAAGAGAAGGGGTCAAATGACTCATCAGATAAAGAGGAGTTTTGGAAAAGCAATGCCCTAACTATGGGTGGGAGTAAGCGGTACATTTCAGCCGAAGTTTTTATGAGAAAACCTTTCAGAACAACATGTGAGCATTTTATGAACAGGTTTGACAATCCAACACATAGGGTTCGAAACAGAAAAGCTTCTCGTTATCAGAGCAACGTATGAAAAAAAGTCCACCATACCCGTAACTATTACAGTTCCCGTCTAGTTGAGATGGGAAACAATATTGTACAAAAACTTACAATTCTTCGAGGTCCCTATCCAGGTACCCTGCTGTAAACATGAATAAAAACGAATTTCTCAACGTTAGGTGCACTAAATAAGAAGTAGGCTAATGAGATAAGGCGAATCTAGAGTCGCGGTTGCTAATGTGGAAAGGCAGATCATGTGCAATTACGAAAGAGATAATACGCTTATTCACGGTTTTGAATGGTGAGAAAAATCATACATGGAGAGGCTCAGTTTGAGATTATGCCACGAGGAGCGTTGTTGAATTCAGGAAGTGGTAACAGCTGATTAGGTTTGATTAGAAATTCTAGTTGGATTTCAATTGTTTCATCACGATCGAGTATCACCCACGGAAACTGGGGAGAAGCGTGAGAGACCATTGGAAAAGCGTGAGAGACCCTTGGATCCGAAATCATTCATCTTCTTATAAAATGTGATATCATATGTGGTGGGGGGAATCGGGGAAGGGGAAAGAGCGATTAGCGCGCGACGCACTGCGCGGCCGATTTTGATGAGTCGCCACAGCCGCCTTCAGTTGAGATGGATCAAACGAGCTTTGCACTAGTCCATCGATAAACCAATGAAAAGTGTAAATCTACACATCATGGCAATAAAGCCCCTACGAGGTTTTTCGTAGTTCCACAATTTACTTGTCAAACTACTGAAATAAGAATAGAGGTAAAATACTCAGCTCCAAAATGTCCAAAATGTAGCAGGGTCTATGCTCTCTCGATAGCTCATTACTACGTCTAGCTTGATGATGGCATCCGCTGGCAGCATAAAGCAGATCTGCTTATATCAGATCGGGAACAGTTCCATCAAGCCGACCAGGAGTCGCTCGCAGAATTTCATCGTGTGCACAGTCAACGCGACAGTTGGAAGACTCTATTGCGTCATA
Organism: Haemonchus placei; assembly: GCA_900617895.1. Classification (NCBI taxonomy): domain Eukaryota; kingdom Metazoa; phylum Nematoda; class Chromadorea; order Rhabditida; family Trichostrongylidae; genus Haemonchus; species Haemonchus placei. Next base: position 17,717 of record UZAF01019288.1, read on the forward strand.
CTAATGCTCGAAGATGAGAATTATAATTCTGTTCTTCCAGGCATCTAGGATTCTTTCTTAAGCTGCTACAGTATTGGGATCGGGTGAGCCACATAATCTCGAGCTTTCTAAGCATCTTCGTTGCCTTTATTGGTACTCCATCCGGTCAAGTTACCTTCTCACTGCTCAACGGTCTTCATCGTCTGCCCAGAGTGCAATAGTGTCCGCCGCCGCCTCTTCCTCATAGCTGTAGCACTCTTCCATCGCGTCGAAGCATCGAAGCATTCTTTCCACCTGCGCCTGACCTCACTTGACTTCCTCAGGACTGTACTAACGCTGTCCTTTACAGCCCTCACTACTCCGATGTCTTGAGGAGCCCGGTGCCGCGCTTCGGCCAGCCGGAAGAGGAAGTTCTCCCCTTCTCGACCATGGAGCTTCGGGGAGGCGTGCATGGCCGCTTTTACCTTCGCTGCAGCAGACTTCACGAGCTTCCTGTATTTCCTGTAGGCAGTTAGGTCATTTGGAGCTGACGTCTTTTACAAGCTCTTGCGAACGGCTTTTTTCTGCCTGAAAACTAGCTGGACTTCATCGTCCAAGAACCACGTTTCCTTTTCTTCCCGAATCTAACTTGAGCCTCTCCCAGCGTTTCCCTTGCACACTGTAGGATGATTTTCTTCTTCGCTCCAGGACTGGTGGACCCGTACTTCTAAGACCTAGGAAACCATATTCCAGTAGCTCCCGTTCGAGCTCTTTTTCTTGCTTGGGCAACTTTACCATCGGATTCTCCTCTATTCTTGTCCTCAGTTTTTTTGGAGCGCTCGATGTCTGCTGGCAACGGTCTGTGCTGCAGAGTCAGGTATTCGCATGGCGGTGTTTTTTATATCCATTGACATTTTGAGAAACGATCATCTCATGAAATTACTGTCTACATCAATTTAATTCTCTCTACTGCTGTATCGCGGGTAACACGCGATTACATAATTTTCTCGTTGAATTAGTCAATTATTCTATGACTCATATTATACAAAAGTGAATTATTTAAGCCTCCAGAGCGTACATGGTGAAAAGATCGAACAAAGACCTCTTTGCAGATGGCTGAAGACTGCGCAGCGACAACCATCCCAACTAAAGAGCCGTCACAAGCCAGCCGCCTCGCCAGTTTCACTTTCCGTTACATGCTCTCGACCTTAATCTCCTTCCTCAGTTATATACTCTCATCATCTCATCAGTTGGGTTACGCACGATAACACGTGCATTATATGTCGACGACCGCTTTCTACATTGAAGTCATTCAGCGTAATGTTGGATTATCAGAATAAGATAGAATTATTAGTAGTTGATCATAGCTCCGTCCACCTGAGTACAGAACCCTCCCATTATAAAAACCTGGCCACCCTTCCTTTAACTGTTCCTAACCATTTTCTCCGCACTCTAGAAAGTTCTTGAAGAGATGTGTTGTATTGGTGATCATGTAATCACCCATTATGGTGATCTTATCGATATTGTGATCGGCGGGAAAAGCGCCTATATAAACCCTGGGATGGTGGGCACTTTAGTTAGTTATTAGGTTATTCGGTCTTCCAGTCTCCTACCTGCCTAGGCTTAGCCTTTCATCTGCACCTCCAATCTCCCCAGAATCGACTGTGTTGCATTATTCACCGTGCCTACTAATAAATCCATAATCGACATCTCTGCCACCGGACAAGGGCTCGACAACGGCACCTAACACAACAGTGGCGATCAGAATTTTCAAAGGACTCTGCAATCGATACGTACTACTAGGGATTCGGCTTGAACACCGTCCTTATACCCGACTTTAACAAGCGGACCTGTAGAGTACTTGCAGAAAAGCTTTGTTCGTTTTTGGTTCCATTTTGGCCGCATTTGAGTGGGACAAGCCCCACTTGCACGGAGAAGAAACCCTTTGTCTGTTTGACTTTTCTTTATTGATTTTCTGCTCTTCCCTGTTTGTTGACCTATTGGTGGGGCAATGGATCCAGCCACAGTCCTGTCGATGTTCAAGCAATCGATTGAAGAGCAAAGGAACCTCGCGTCGACAATGATGAAGGAACAAAGGGACATCATCGCGAAAATTATCGATCGCGGCCCAGAGCATGACCAGGGAGCCGCTAAGCCGGAAGAGCAAGTGACACTCCCGACCATGATGGCAGCCTTGAGCAACCGAATCAAGAAATTGATTTTTGACCCTGATGCTGACATGAGCTTCTCAAAATGGTTCTCAAGATACAAGGAAGTGATTTCCGAAGACGCGAAACAGCTCACAGAGACCAACAGAGTGAGGCTATTATGTGAGAGACTGGATTCAGTGATATTTGACAAATACCATGTTCTACCCAGGAATGTTTTCCAAATTGGATTCAATGAGAAGCACTGAAGCAGCTTTTCGATCATAACCTCGCTGTTCACCACAAGATATCAGTGCCTCAAGTGAGAGAAGAACGACGCTGAAGATTATCTCGCGTATACTGGTCGCGTGAATGAATTCTGTGAAAAAGCGAAGATTCACGAATTAAACTCAGATAAGATCAAATGTCTTTTGTGGATTTTCGGCCTAAAATCACAGCAAGAAGCAGAAATCAGGCAGAGGCCGATCGCAATACTTGATAAAGAGCACAAGGCTAGAAGAAGGTGGGGGGGGGGCGCGATTCACGCGCGACCCATTAGAGCTCTTCGCGCACGCAGCATCGTTTCAGTACCTTTCTGTTGTGATGGACCAAATAAATTTGTAGCAGTCCACGACTTTACCATGAATTAGAGCAAATCTCTTTACTATGGCAATGAAGCCCCTTCGAGATTGAAAATTCACTACATAGGCCCACAATTTACTTGCCAAACGTTCAAAGCAAGAATAACTTCAAATTTTTTGACCCTAGAAAATGCAATTCTTCTGTAAACGTGCATAGTTGGTCATTTCTTTACTTACTCTACTTATAAGTTCTTATTTCTTCCGGTATGATGGTAGGCATGATGTTTTAGCGCAATTTGTCCGATGACCTCATCATATTGACGCGTGAATCGCACCACTCCCTGGAAGAAGCGTATCTCTGCACGAGTTGCACCAAAAATGCGAAAATTCCTTGAGTCTCAGAAGAGACAGCGGGATTGTTGCAGGTTGTACGAAGACTGTTTGAGCAACGACCGTAGAAAATCGAGAAGATATCGAGTGCCAGAATTGCGGAGGCAAGCACTATGCAAGGCAGTGCAAATCCAAGCCCTGGTTCTGCAAGAAGTGCAGGAAAACTGGTCACAAGGAGAAGTTTTGTGACATACTACAACAGAAGAAGCCAGGCGCTCAAGGAGAAACGACGAAGAGAATGAGAAGCAGTAATTGCGAGGGCAAAGGGCGAAGGAGAGCTCCAAGGAGACAAGTGCGAACAGTCCAGATTCTGAATGCAGCACAGATTTCGAACGCAGCACTTGAAGCAAATTGCCCTCGAGTACGTATACATTGATGCAGTAGTGAACAACTACGAAGTCCGATTTCTGTTGGATACAGGATCCGGCATCACATTGCTCAATGAGGAAACATGGAAGAAGATGGGAGCCCTAGCACTGGAAAGGACAAATATCGTCGTGAAGAATGCCAGTGGAGTACAGATGAAGATTTACGGGAAGCTGAAGGAGATAAAAATGAAGGGCGTCGAAACTGCGCCCCTCAAGAAGGCGCCTATGTGGCGCCGTATAACTCGCTCATTGGCTTCGAATGGATACGAGCGAGCGAAGAGATGAGGTATCACTTGGAGATGATGACAGCGGAAGTAAATGTGGCATCCGCTCCCGGAATAGAAGAGGAACTGAGAAAGACTCATTCGGAAGTCTTCAAAGAAGGGTTAGGACGCTGCAATAAGAAGTTGACTTGCAGCTACACCAGAACGTGCGCCCAGTGTTCCGTAGATAGGCTTATGCATATGGATGCTATTGCACCAGCTAGCCATAGTGAGTAGGCCGCACCAATTGTCTGTGTCAGGAAGCAGAGTGGAAAGTTGAGAATATGTGCTGATTTCTCAACTGGGCTGAACAGAGCCTTGCAGTCTTTCGATTATCCCTTACCAGAGGATATCTTCGCATCTCTAAATGAAGGGACGAGCGCGTACTTTTAGTTGGAGCTTTCAGACGAAGAAGAAAGTCGTCATAAATACGTACAAGGGACTGTTTAGGTACAATCGACTGCCTTTCAGAATCAAGACTGCACCGGGAATTTTTCATTAGGTGATGAACAAAATGGTAACTAGATCGCAAGGTGTAGCTACCTATCTGGACGATATCTTGGTGAGTGGCAGAAACGAACAAGAGCATAGGGAGAATCTGCTCGCACTATTTGGAAAAATAGCCGACTATGGATTCAAGGTACTCCTGGACAAGTGTACATTCTCCAGAAATATGTAGGTTATCTCGGTTTCATTATTGACAAGAATGGGAGAAGACCCAATCCAGAGAAGATCGAAGCTATAGCTACCGAGAACATGGACGAACCGAAGAATATTGCGCAACTAAGATCTTTTCTGGGAATAATTACGTACTACCCTATATTTGTGACACCTATGAGGAATCTCCGTGGACCGTTAGATGCGTTTCTCAAAAAGGACGTGAAGTGGAGATGGAGCTTCAAAGAACATACCATTTGAAAAATTGAAGGAGGCATTGTCAGGCGACGCCAACCTTGCTCACTACGACCACCAGCAGAAGATTCTTGTGGCAGCTGACGCTTGTGATTATGGTATTGGACGAAGATATATCATTTCGCATAGATACGAAGACGGTTTAGAGAAACCTATTGCACGTGCTTCAAGGTTATTGTCAGCTGCTGAGAAGAAGTACTCGCAGATTGAGAAGGAGGCTCTTGGACTTGTTTTTGCCGTCAAGAAGTTTCACAAGTACTTATTTGGAAGAAAGTTCTTAGCAACCATGTTCGACTATCATTTAATCTTGGCATAGTGTAGATGTAACTTTGGAGGTCTCTATGAAGGCACGACCAGGATGATACAAAGTTTATTCGGCTAACGCGTCGGCCAATCGCCTTCGTCAGAGCCTTAGATGTCACAAGAAGACCGTTTAACGGTTTAACGGCTTCTTGTGACATCTAAGGCTCTGACGAAGGCGATTGGCCGAAACGTTAGCCGAATGAACTTTGTTTCACCTTGGTCGTAGCTTCAGAGAGACCTCCAAAATAAGTTCTTACCTTTAACAGATCATAAACCCATCATAACCCCTTGTTAGCTACTTTTGGAGACAAGAAAGGAGTTCCGGTATACTCCGCAAATCGGCTTATGTGGAGAATGATGTCTCTAGATTGCATCAGAAGACTACCACTGACCCATGAAGATGTGAGGGATAGTACCGCAAGAGACTTCTTACTCAGGAATTTTATGTGAAAAGTGAGGTCCGGTAAATGGCCAAAGGTGGGGTCTAAACTGTCGTCGTATTTCAACAGGAAATAAACGCTCTCGATCGTGGATGAATGCCTCAAGATAGCGGAACGAGTTGTCATTCCAAGAGAACCACAAGCACAAGTTCTCAAAGAACTGCACGTTGATCATCCAGGAAGAGTACGGATGAAGAAGCTCGCTAGAAGTTACGTTTACTGTCCAGACTTCGACAAGGATTGTGAAAAAATAGTGCGAAATTGCTCAAAATGTCAAGAATATGCGAAGTATCCCATCAAGGCCCCCTAGGAAGCTTGATCAACAGCAGCTTATACGTGGCAAAGGGTCCATGGACCTGTTTGCGAATTATTTCATATGGTTGTTGTAGACGCTTTCAGTAAGTGGCCGAAAATTATTGAAATGACAAATATCTCTGCAGGCCAAACGGTAAAGGAACTGAAGAAGATTTTTGCAAGATATGGAATCTCGCAAACCATCGTTAGCGACAATGGAACGCAATTTACCTCGAAACAATTCAAAATGATGTGAGACGGAGGAATCACTCCCTGCCACCCGCAGTCAAACGGACAAGCCGAACGTTTCGTTGATACACTGAAACGCGGAATCAGGAAACTGAAGGGGGAGGAGAAGCCATCGGAAGTGACGCTGAACGTGATCCTGCAAGCTTACCGGACAACCCCAAACGAATGCTTTAACAACAGGACACCAGCGGAAGCATTTTTAGGAAGAAAACTTCGCACACGATTGAGTTTACGGCGCCCGATGGAAGAATCACCCACGGCACCATCTGGTGAAAACCGGAAAAAGATGAATGAACAGTTTAACAGAAAAAACAATACTGTTCTAAAGGAATTTGAAGTCGGTGAAGCGGTTTATGCTCAGGTATGGACAGCACCGCAGTTCATGTGGAAAAAAGGTGTCATCACCAGAAGGATTGGCAAGGTCAACTATGAAGTTAACCCGAGTGGAAGGATAACGAGGAAACACGCAAACCAACTGCGTCGTGGTGACGCGAAAGCACCGTCAGGTAATGGAGATAAGTCATTGCTGACCCTGCTCGAGATGCTCGAATTGGACGATGTATGGACACGACAAGAGGAAGTCGCCCAAGCTACAGGTGCTGCTGCTCGAGGACGACAAGCCCACGGAACCAATGTACCACCACGTCGCTCTGCAAGGATAAGAAGGCCGGTACAGAGGTACCCAGACACATTTCGTTAGCTCATTTGTTGAGTGTTAATTGCTTCTTTTTTTTCTACTGGGGGAGGTGTTGTATTGGGGATCATGTAAATCACTCATTATGGTGATCTTATCGATATTGTGATCAGCGAGAAAACCGCCTATATAAACCCTGGGCTGACGGGCTCATTAGTTAGTTATTAAGTTAGTCGGTCTTCCCGTCTCCTACTTGCCTAGCGCATTCATCTGCACCTCCAACCTAACCAGAGTCGACTGTGTTGCATTATTCACCGTGCCTACTAATAAATCTATAATCGACATCTCTGCCACCGGACAAGGGCTCGACAACGGCACCCAACACAACAGATACCATTAAGCTGTGGAATTTAGGTCGAATATTGAATCGATGGCATCGATGGTTTGGATGGGCTTTTTTCGTCAACGGGTCTCTTGAACTGAGGAGTCCCGTTCAAATATGGATCCCCAGCCAGTTGGTGCAGGGCCTTCGTAGCACGACCTCAGATGGATTGGGGAGTAAATAGCGAGCCGAAGTCACCGGGGGCGTGGTGCAGTAGGATCGAAATTGCCGCGTCGCGGTGAGAGGAACGCCGCGCACGGAGCAATCTAGCAGAATGCAACAGCAGGTAAGAAATGCAGGAACAAGAGAACTAGCAGTAGACTCATGCCCGAAATAATAATCGCATATCGATTGAGCTGTACGAAGAACCTTCGAGCTGTAATAACGGCGAAGCGAGTAGTCCGCGCCAAACCGAACCGCGTGCGGCGAATCGATTACACGAAGCCGATCCTTCTGCTCGTCTCCCAGTGTGTAAGCTACCGTTCTAGGCGCACAGTGTAAAGGCACAGTTCGCGATAATTCAATGGGCGGGTATGTCGATGACGTGTCCGCCC
>UZAF01019289.1:0-12550 GCA_900617895.1 Haemonchus placei
ATTTAATTGTCTCGTATTGTTGCAAGTATTTGGGTCGACCTGGGGCCATCTAACGGTAATAAGGGTTCGACGCTAAGAGGACGTCGGAACCTTTAGTGTCCAGACAGGAACCGATTTTAGTGGCACGACCTGAGGAAGGAAAAACTTCAGTTTCCTAGACAGAAATTCAAGGAGGAGGAGTCATGATTTGGGCCGCGATTCATCGAATAGCCGTATCCTTCTATGTTTTGTACCAAAAAAGATGAATGACGATGATGACGTCCTTTTATTGAATTGTTATGCGCCATGCACTTCTCCCTTTCTGTCGTCAGAATGGGCACCCAAACCTTGTTTTATGCAGAATAATACTCCAATTCACTTCAGCAGGAGCACCCAAGCTTGGTTCTCTCGGCAGTTCTGCCCTGATCGGCGAACAGCGCCGATTTGAATTCGACGGAAAATGTGTGGGGCTTCTGCGAATGATGCGAAAGATTTACGCCCAAAACAAGAATTCCGAGGCTCAAGGAGTTGAAAAAAGCGATCATCAAATCACGGTTCCAAGTTGACTAGGAGCTGGTTGATAGTTTTTATTTGAGCCTAGACCACCGTATTTTCAAAGTAATACGAAAGAATGGTGGGTCAGCTGATCAGCGACTTTGCAACTTTTTCTCCTTGTCGTATGTTTGCTGTTGAATAAATTAATTTTGTTAGTGGATGTATCATTTGGAGACGTTGAAGAAGCACCCTTTACTGAGAGATTGACAAAAAAATGTTTGTGTTTTCGAGGTGGAATTAGGTGATAAAATGCAAATTGCAATTCAGATTTGACACATTTTTACTTTGGCGCTTTTTCAGAAACATCGTATACACTGAGTTTTTGGGGAAGTCAGAGGTGGCCGTATCATTTGGAGACGCACTGAATGTATATTTATACATATATGAGCAGAGATGGCATGGTGACAAGTGGCGCACTATTACACGCGCAATGCCAGGGGATCGAATCCTGGGTCGATTTCAACCCATGCCAACCAAGTCTTACTTCCCTCTGGGTCAATTAATTCGCACCAGACGTCTGGGAGGGTAAAAGCACTGACTTACATTTACATCGGCTGGCCATCACAAATCATTATATAGGCCACATGTGCATTTGAAACGCCACTACCATTCTGAATGAGAGTCGAAGGCGGAACAGATTACGTCGAAGACTTTTGTTGTTTTCAAGAAAATTATGTGATGATATAGTTGTCAACGACGATCAACGATCAGCTCCGCCAAGTCATGCTCATATTTGCGATGGGGGCTATACATAACGAGTAAGAAATTTGATTATTCTGGAAGGAGAGTTTTCATAATTAAAGTCACAAATTACCACACCAAACTTCAAGCCTATTCGCCTACGCAACACACGTGATCAAATGGGGTGTTGATAAGTTTTATTCCATCCGAGCACGACTTGGTCACTGGGTCACATAAACGACTTTGAAGCACATTATATCTCATCAAGATGCGAGTTGTAGGGCAAAAAGTAGTATATAGGGCTCATTGGTAGGCAGCGATTAGGAACGGAAAGAAACAGCCGAAAACCTCGAAAGTAAGCACGTTGGCAGCGGATATCGCACAGCATTCGGAATGCAGGAGTGATTTTCTCCTGTGCAAGCTGGGCCTTTGAGATGCAACGAGCAGACTACGACTGCCCATGATGCCTTATTTGTCTCTTGCCGTTCACTGATTGGAGTGACAATGAGACCACAGAAGATTGGTAATTCTCTATGCTTAAGTATCGGAGAGATGCTGCCTGCGACTGGCTTAGTGTATTTGTTCATTTGGCGGAGTAAGCCACAGATCAGAAGCTCAGAACTGCATTTCGGTCCTTGTCGATGGCGATTTTTTCGAATGTCGAAGACCAAATAGAGCGATTTCACCATAGACAAGGTGGCAGGGGAAGCATTGTGAAACACTTCTTTTAATGTCCAGTTCCTCCGGATGTGGCATTATAGCGTTTTCTTACTCGTAAAATGATTGCAGGATATCCCTTCAAACCTAACGTCACATTCCATTCAACCAAAAATTTCCTGTTTCCGGAGCTCTCAGTAGTGTAATGCCACGTACCACTTTTCTTCTGCTCGTTCGGGATGATACATCTGATGAAATGTGGATGAGTCTGATGGAGCATGTGCATTAACTTATTCAGGGATTCGCGATACATCATGGATACCGTCATAAACGACGATGATTTGCCCTGAAAACTGTCAACTGCAAACAGAAAAAAAAGAATTCCTGTCTCAGTGTATTCACATAAAATGTCTCCTACTTTTATTCTTAGATCTCAGAAATGATCTTCACTTTCAGTTGTTGTTTTTGTTATGGTGATCACCGAGTTCTGGGACTTTTGGGTAAATCCCATCAAATACATATCTCCCTGTGGGAAAAGGCTTGACAAGTCGCAAGAATCTCAGAATGCACTCCCGTTCCCTCTCTCAAGGTCAAACGGTTCGAAGGATACATCCTGGCGTAGGAACTAATTCCGAATCCCATTCGTATCTTTACGAGAAGCTCGAGTTTATTTTCACGTTAGACTAAACGGTTTTATATGCTACAAGACATGGCATAGGAAAAGTGCCTCTGAGGAAAGTGAGCGAAAGAGCTTCTTCATCACAATAAAGCTAGAAATTCCTTCTGTGCTCGTATTTCACAGCTTTTGCCACATCTTTTCGAGCGAGTGCTTGCTTTACAGACTATTTCTTCACACGCCCTATTGGAAGAGCTTTTCTCCATATACAGAGAAAGGAATTATGCACTCAGCAAAACAGTCCACATAAAAGAAGATTCACAATCAGTGCAATGCATTGTAATCTATTCAATTTGTCGACTAGATCAGCTGTGCTTTTCAACGTACCTTCTTCTTGCCTGGTGCAGCCTTTTTGCCAAGACTCGCAATGTCCTCTTGCGTATTGTAGTCCGCCCACAATTCAGACATCAACTGATTTCCCGTATTGGCTTTCAGTACTGATACGGCTGTGTCATTCAATGGGTCCTCAAATGAAAACGTTCGAGATTACGGAAAGGGTAAACTTCCGTTCATTACCATACATACCTTATTTTTCTCTAGCCATCCTTTCACATTGTATCTCACTGTACCTGCATAGTGAACTATGGCCAAATGCGCCTCAGCCTACAATAATCTGTCTCTTTGAGATGGTAAGTAGTAAGTTTAGGACGAAGTTTCTAAAGACGCACCTGTTTCCCTTTTGGTGGACGAGGCTTCTGGAAGTTCGGATGCTTCCCAAGATGCTGGTCATTGAGCTTTGAAGCTAATGTCATGTCGGTGGCTTTTGGAACGATACACTCCTCGTCAAGCATAGAAATCACTCCAAGTGGCTGAAGCGATTAATATTTGGGGTTCTAGCCTGACTTTTCTTTCTCCATTCACACCACTCACGGAGAAGCTCAAGGCTCTTAGCCACACCGGACTCTTCTTTTTCACAGTTTTATTTACGGTACAGAAACCAACCAATTTTAGAATTCGCGCCAATTAGCCCAGGGCGCAGGCCTGGGCCAGGTTTTATAATGATGAAATTAAATTATTGAGCCATATATGCAATTATTTTGAAAAGAGTACTAGCGATTAAAATATCTATAAAACCAGTATTTATGGAAACAGACAGAGGTTTCAATGCTTGAATCATAGAAGGCAAATGAAAGGGAATAATCGTAATCAATGACCGTCAGATTGGTGATTGTCATGTCCGGGATCATTCTGAAGAGTTCCTGTTGAAGTTCTGAACAGGGCTATCTACAGACCTCAATACTAGCACTGGTACAAACTATAGTCAATCGCCGGCGGCTAATTGAACATTCTCAAGAGTCGTCTTCCATTTCGGCGACAAACGTGCTCTTCTTAAACTGTACAGAATAAATTTTCCTCCCCAGGACTCAATGTTTTCGTTCTATTTTGTTACATGTTCATCAATCCATGGAAAAACATTTTCAAAACACACGAGGCGCCTGAACTCCTTCGACGCTCGTTCCCAGCTCTATAGACAATAACGGTCAGACATCAAGCATGGCTGAACTGTTTCATTTTCCTTTTAGCCGTTTCACGTTCGAAAGTCACTCATTTGATAATAAAACTCAACACACCAGGGATTTCAAAATATTTTACATCATCCATCCACTCGCATATTCTGTTAAGTTTTGATGTGTACTGCTTGTGTGTTAAGGCGTGTCGGGCTGATCCCATAAACAGATAAATAAATGACTTTTAAAGAGTGGTATACCTTCTCGATTAGTTCGATACATGCTTGTAGATCAAGACCAAAATCGATGAACTGCCACTGGATTCCTTCACGAGAATACTCCTCCTGTTCCAGAACGAACATATGGTGGTTGAAGAACTGTTGCAATTTCTCATTGACAAAATTGATCCAAAGCTGCTCGAATGAATTATGCTGGAAATGAACACAATCTGGTCAATATCTCTCTCATTTATGAAGCAGTAACTTGGTGTGTCGGTTTGTCGGTTTGTGTGTTTGTCGGTGTGTCTGTCTGTCCGTCCGCAAAACTATGATTATGATAAAGGCAGTGATATGGAAAATCTCTCACATTTCCTTCTTATCTGTAAAGCAGTAACTTGGTGGTGGGTAGGTCAATGGAGTGGAGCGGGTGTTGCGAATATAGTGAGCATTGAGTGAAGTGAATACTTTGAGACTGTGAAATTGACCGTTACTCCCATAGTACTTTGTTTGCCTATACAGAGCTTGGAATTCTTTCTTCCTTCTCCTTATGAATTATTATGAATTATTATTAAATTATTAAAAAAATTATTAAATTATTATGAACATGCGAATGAATTTTTTTGTTCTCCTATGGCGAAGCGGATGCGACTTTTCCTCCACTTTTTTTGAATTTCTGTGCAAAGCATAGGCGTCACTGCATACTAAGTTCTATTAGTCTCTTTTCTTTGTTAGCTTCTCTATCTATGACTGACCAACCCTACTTAGTCAACCGAAAATTTTTAATAGTGTTCATTATTGTTTTCGACTGTTGATAATGCCATTATCAAAAGTCCATAACCCATCCTGCCGATTTACATAGTTTGGTGGTCGGATTTGTTCTGCTGAAAGTGATATCTGAATCTAGAGAATGCGCGATTTCTTGACGAGTCACAAACATTCATGTATATTTGTGGTCAGGAGCGAAAATTCAGTACGGCACTCGGCTCTTACGTAATCCAACCTATGTTAATAAGCAAACAAATACAACGCGTTGAAAAGGGGCCTTGGGCAAGGACACGGCGGTGTGTGGTGGGTAAGTCAGGGGGTTACTGTAAGAGCCGAGTGCCCGCACTGAATTTTCGTTTCTGTTTATTTGTGGTAATCTATTAACAAGAAGTGAACCAAGTCATGTTTTCTTTACATATTACTGAAATCAATCAGTGATTAATCTTCTCCCCGACCAACAATTGCTGAACTTTGGCCTCTTGGAAAGGTGTAGATAGGAAGTCGGTAAATCACCATCTGAGTCTAATCTGCATCTGAATCATCATCATGAATAAATCTGCATCGGTAAATCTGGCTGTTGAGTTCGAGCGAAAATTTTGGAACCGTGTGTATATCAAACATACGTGTTTCGGACATCCGTTTTTCGGAACACCCCTAGGTAAACGCCCATTGAAAAGAATGTTTCTTACAGAACTGATTGCGTTGACTGAAGGTGCTCCTAGAAAGAGCATTTGGGTAGAGTGGCTGAAAGATAATCAGGTCTTCAGTTGTTCCGAAATTTCCACGAGGTATGCTTTACGTGAATTTCCCTAACGACTACCAACGCATAAATTGAACGAGGAAATCAGATTCTTACAGACTTAAAGGCATCCCTGGCTCTCGCTAATCTATGTGGTGTTGTGAGGTGAGGAGCTAACGCTCTCGGCGGAATTAAAACTTTTTTGAAGAGGCTGCATCGGTAAATCTAACCAGAATTTGAGCCAAAATTCCGGCACGATTGTTTTTTAAACATGCTTTCTCGAACACCCCTGAGAGATTCTTCCGGGAAGACGCAGTACTCACTGAACCGACTGGGAGCACGATTCATTCGGCGTAGCCGGGCTTTACATAAGAAGGAGCATGCCCGGCGACAGCTGGGCAATGCGACTGGTAATATACAAAGTACAAGGTTAGTTTTGCTATCTGAGTACTGTGGCATAGGGCTATTTTCCAGAATCAGCTAACTTCGGCTAAATGCATATCAGAATGTAGAGAGCAGAAACTCGCCACCGCGAGGCTTGGGCATGAATGCTCTCCTCTCAATATCTGTCGTCTAATTTTATTTTTGGATTGATTTCAGACAATTCCCTGATAATGAAGCCTTGCCACTTTTTCCTAAAGTTTTTCGATTACCTGTCTTGAATTTTCAGCATTTTCAGTTCAGGCAGCTCAGTCGATAAAAGCTCAAGGTCCAAGAAGAAAATCTACTTAGAAGTTTTCTAGAGCCACGTGTGTCGGCCGTGTGTGTCTCCCGCAACATTAAAAAGATGTTCATCAGTAGCTGCATCAACCCCTGCTAGGCTCATTACGCGGTTTCTTCCAGGATGCAACGTGCCCACCTCGTGGAAACATAGCAGGACTTGTTTTGACCTAATACCTAACAGACCTAACCTAATGTTCTTGTCTACTACTGTAATTTCGCCACCGCCGCGAACCGTATTCTCACAACGTTTCGAGTTGAGGGGAAAACTCGGTCCCGCATAGGACTCCAACCCGCACTTGTGCTTTCTTGACCCCGTGCTCTTCATACCTTAAACTACCCTACTTTCCCTCACCTTCTTCACGGCTGTTACAATTTGTTTCGACTTGATGCTCTTGTTGATTGCTGTATTTCGCCGCAGTGCGCTTTTGTGTGTAGTAAGTTGCTGACTGTATTCTATGAGACTGTGTTGCTACATAAAAAGGGGATCCATACCTAATTGTCGATGGTGATTATCGCCCAATCTGCCTGCTGTCTGTAATCCACAAGCTTTTCACACGAGTCACCCTTAACAGGATTGGCAAAATACCAGATGAAGGACAGCCATGCGAGCAAGCAAGGTTTCGGAAAGCGTCAAGAACATTCGATCACATCCTTACAATTACAAAACTCACTGGAGGATCGCGAGAGTGCAGGATGCCGTCATATTTGGCTTTCATCGATTTGAAGAGGGTCTTTGATACCGTCGGACACAATCGGTAAATAAAGTCTTGCGTAAATGGGTGTTGTTTCCTAATGGAAAAGATGCTTCGTGAGCTCTACAGCAGCTTCACGACCATGATCTCGTCATTTCACAAACAAGTCATTGTGACAGTGAAGAGAGGGGCTCAGGCGTACGATGTAATCTCGCACGAACTTTCCAGTGCCGCTTTCGAGAAATTCGCCAGTCATTTGGAATGGGAAGACGTGGTAGTGAAGGTCGACGGTCGCTTCTTACAACATCTTCGTTTTGAAGACAACATCGTGCTTATAACACCGAACATAGAGCAGGAGGAAGAAAGATTAGCTGGATGGATTTGACAGCGCTTGAGGAAAGGTCGGCTTCAGACCATTTGAACGAAGATGAAGTTTAGTGTGAATGTATTGGTACCCAATTCTTCTTTTAGGCTGAAGGAAGATTATCTCTGAAACCTCTCGCTACGTGTATTTAGTCGAGGAGCCAAGTTGATGAATGACTTCGGTTTTGAGCTGTCTAGAGGGAACAGTGCAGAGCATTCAGTAACATCGAAGGAGTAGCAGCAGTGCTTGGATTCTGTTCCTTCTTCTTTTTGACACTGCGATCTTCCCTGGTTTGCAGTATTCTCCGAAACTCGGACTCTACAAAAGTAAGATGGGCATGCAGTCAGCGTCAATCAGCATGCTACGAAAAAGCTTGGAATTTCCCTGTGTACGCAAATGCGGAAGGGAATCCGAAGTTCCGTTCTCCGTCAACGAAGGAAGATGCGGAAGCCAACGAATCATGTGGGGCTGGATACCGGTTATGCAATGTTGTGATGACTGTTGGACAAGGGCGCTTACTGACTGTATCTATCGGGAGGTGCAACGAACACCACGTCGGCCGCCAGCGCTGTAGTCAGACTCCTCCACGAAAGCTCTGAACGGAAGAGATTCCATGGATCGCGTCCTTTTAGCGAGGACGATCCAACGGACTACTCTGTCTCGCGGTAGGGCGAGTGTAAATGTACCCAGCGCCCGCTCAAGGAATCGATGATAACGGGACGATAGGTGAGGAATATGTGGCGATACCATTTGAACCTTCTTGTGACGGCCACTATTTTTTATTCTGAAGTCACTAAACTGGAATAATGATAGGAAAAATTCGAGAGTAGAAAGGCTTACGTCGAAGATTTCGAAACCAGCGATGTCAAGAACTCCAATGAAGTAGTCTCGTGACAGGTCCTGGGCATCAAGGGTCTTGTTACATCTGGAGTGATGGAAGTTGAGCCGTGTAGTCGACCGATTTCTTTTAATGTACCATAACAAAAAAAAAGTGAAAAATTACCTTCTAATAAGCCAAGCGAACATTCGCGCGAATAGCGCTTTTGCAAGCGCACCTAGTGCCCAATTCACCTAAAATGAGCATGAGATGTGAAGTTCTCAGAAATGCTGTTTTATTCTTTCCTCACCCTATCTTTCATGCTTAACAAGCAAAAGTTTCGGAAAAAAGGTGCGAACACTGACTTGTTCTAGATTCTGTCCTTTATTCACCCATTCGGTCCCGACTTTGACTCGTGGCTTCAATATCGAATTGACGAATTTTTCATAGTCGACTTGGAAGAGTTTACATGCTAATTCGCCCTCTGAAATAAGACCTCACAATCACAGCTTGGAATGGATTAGCTGAAATCTAGAACTTTAGCTGCTTCCCTGTTTTCCTAGCCGGAACTCGTTCCACTCACCTTCCTTGTTTTCACACCTTCTACACCATGATCTCATTACGCACTAATCAAACTAACGACAATCCACTCTTGACAAAACAGATCGGCGATTTTGATCAGTAGACTAATAAACTCTGACCCTTTATATCGAAAAAACGATCACCCATTGAGTTTAACTTGATGATTTCAACAAGCATAAACCGAAATTGCGAAGTGATGGGCAGGCCCGCTCACATCGCTTCTCCCAATCTTCAGGTGAACCTAAATTGGTTCACTTTCTCCTTAGATATTCCATTTACCCCTGCAAAGGCATAACTCGATAATATTCCTTCTTTGGATGAGCGTTCATCTGTTCGAGTCTACCGCTTTCTGTCGCCCTTGCGCTATCTACTACTCTCTATGGGGGACGGAACATTTATCGAATTCTGGATGGACGCGGCAAACCGCGCGGCGAAATTCGTGGTGATTAAAGCGGCATTGGCCCCTATCATTGGGACACGGGTTTCAAGCAGATTGGTTAAGTAGGGCCATCTGATGCTACTTCTCTACCCCACTCAAATTTGAGCCCCAATGATAGGGGCCAGAGCCGTTTTAATCAACACGAATTTCGCCGCGCGGTTTGGCGCGCCCATCCAGTTCTGGGCGAATGTACCCATACCCCTCTCTATTATTCTATCCACTTGACTACACGTTCCTCCCTTGATGAAAATACGACCTTTTCTCCTTTGTCAACTTCTATTCACCCTTTCTACGTGTCAAGGCGCTGAATACCAAAGTTGAAATTTCGCCCTATAGCTTAAAAATACAGTGTTGCTCACTTTTTAGATTAGTAACACCATGGCATCATGGCAAACAACCTATTATCTACAGGAGGAATTCAATTTGATTTCTTGACTTCATGTATGCGAACCTTTTTTGAATTTTTGAACTTTTTGAAAAATGTCGAGAAAACAACTTCTGTTCAGGAGCAGCCTGCACCGTCCTAGTTGGAGCTTCTCTCAATTCATCTGAAGACCCTGTTTTTCCCATCTTTAACAACTTCGGTGACTTAGTGATAATCCAATTTGTTTCAGTGCAACTAAAAATCCGTACTCCATTGCCGAAGGTGTTACAATATATTTCTGGCATCTTTCGAATTGCACGTGATAAATATGGACAGTTCTGCCACTATACGGTTAAGTAAGCAAGGAAGAGGCAGTCGGTTATGTTATGTGTATAGGCGTGCGTATCTACCGCAGGGAATTCTACGGAAAATCCCTGCGAGAAACCTGAACTGACGAATGTTTTGGTGGATATTCCACTTAAAGGCACGGTTCACGATAAGAATGGTTACCGAGTTCTTCCCTTAGGAATACTCAGAGGCTCCCATGGGTGGTAGACGGGACCCTCTTGCCCCACAATCTCGGCGCATAGGGTATAGTGGAAGCCCTGTTGCTGGCTTGAGTGGCTTTCCCTCCTCTCGATCGATGTCACGTCAGGCGAGTGTCGAGGCAACACAGATTGCAATTATTCGTTCTAGGACCCACACACAATCAGGTGATCGCTGAGCGATGAGGCGATGTTTTCCTCCGTTTCTTTTTTCCTCTGTTATTCTTTTTGCTGCCTCGATCCCTTATTAATTTCCTAAACCAAGAGGCTGAAAAAGGTGAGCTATTTTCGCTGTATCTACGGTTTTTGTTTACTTATGCTTATAAGTGAATGCATTTTTGCTTGCCATAGTCAATTATTTGCACCAGGGCCCACACGTACGCAATAACGCACTGTGCTTAGCTCGTCCAAACGCCCCACTCTTCTCCATTCTTCTGGTTTCATTCTCGTCCGGCCCTCTTTTTAACGATTTTTCGAAGCTTTTTTCACTTTGAGAGCACCGATCCACGCAATTCCTTCGCCTCCATCGCACTCTTTTCCATCTTATCTTTCACTTTTCGTCATAATCTGGGTTACCCAAAATTATCGTGACCTGTGCCTTTAACCGAATATGATCTGAAGCCGTTTGAAGTCACCCGTTTTCCTTGAGAATATCGTGCAAATTTTTTTGTTGAGCCTCATTTAGTCCCGGTGGACAACGCTCACTGTAATGATGCACATCATCATATTAATCTGCTGGTTTACATACTGACCTGTTCCATTGTCCAGTTCGGCTTGTTCTTCCCGCGGCCTTTGCTTGAATGTCAGTTCACCCATATGCATTATTCCTGAAAATGACACAAGACTCTTTCCGAGAGCTTGTTAGACGATTTCAAAGGGAAGTGTTCTCCGATGTTCTGAGTGCCTCCTTCATTAGTCCCGCGTAAAGAACTGTATATGTTCTCAGATTTTATGAAACAAAATGAGAAAAAGAAGTTGTAAAGGTATATTCCAATCCCATCCATGTCATCACCCTATTCCTATTAAGTAGATGAACTGGTTTTCAGGGCTGAACTTACAGTTTAAACCTTTTCTGAACTATATTTTGTAAAACTCACCTGCTGTAATTGCAAACAGTTCGTCCTTCTCCTTCTGTGAGAACTTCATTATATCAAATGCTTCCTGTAATCACAATCATTAGGAGAAAAAAATTCCAGTACGTTGGTTTACAAAAAAAAGGAATGGTTCTGATTCACTGATTTCGGTGATAGCAGTCGTTCGCCTCGGTTCCCTTTACAGATTAGACTCTACGTTCTTAGTTATGAATGCATTCCAAAAAGGTACATATCCCAGTTAACAAACCATTTCACCACTCGTTTATTTGATTGCAGACTATTTGTCTGCCAGCTCAGCTTTACTGATCCTTCAGAAAGTTCTTGTTTATAGACCAAAAAAGAATGTTTTCGAAGGATTTCGGCTGCATAGCGTATCTACAATGTTTCAAAAAACGACACTAGGTTTGGCAAAATTTCGGTCAGCTTGATATCCCCGTGAGCTGATTCGGCTGATCTGTGAGGCTCTGTGAAAGGCGATATAGCCAAAACGTTAGCCTTCGGAGTCATTTTCATCCTCTGCTGTTGAATCAAATAAATTTGTACTGCCACTTAACGAGTTCATCGGCGATGGTCACTTTCAGATGGCTGTCAGGATTGTTTAAAATCAAGTTGGAAAGATTAAGCCAATTTCCATTGTTCAGAGATTTTAGTTCTGGGACTTCATAACACCGAAATCGAACCTCGTTCATTGCCAACTCCGAAGGGCTTCTAAGTTCAAATCTTTAAACATTTGAAAATTAGTTCACGCTAGTCTTCGAGTATTCGAAAAAAGGTGCTATTAGTTGTCGTAACAGCTATTATAACAACCAGTTATCGTACCAGTACTGTAACTTAGAAACTGTGATCACATACATCAGTTATTAACATCTCTTCCTTGTCATCCACTCCATCGATTGTGGTTTCTGCTTGCGCCACGAAGTGATAATCCTTGATAGGACGAGTTAGCATCAACTTCTCTGCAAACGTACGTGTTAACTGGCTCGAGAAGTTGCTCCAACTGAGTTGTGTACTTTGACCAGATGTTGATCTAAATATGGGAACAACTGGGAATAATGTGCCCTACCTTTTAATCCTTTCACAGCCCCGGAATAGAGTTGGTAGAAAATGTGATAGCATCGCTCCCCAGGCGCCTGTTTGATTACTCTGGACTTTTCCAGAAGATCTTCAAAAAGATTATTGAGCCTAATAAGTAATCCAGGACGCAAAAAAAAA
>UZAF01019289.1:12555-25189 GCA_900617895.1 Haemonchus placei
AAAAAAAAACATGCAGTGCTCGATGTCTCCTCCGGCAACTTTTCCGGCCTTATTGAAGTGGATGCGAATGAACTTTCCGAATCGAGAGGAATTGTTGTTACGAACTGTTTTCGCGTTACCTGAGGCACAATCGATTGAATCGATCAGTGATTATCGTAATGATCGAACATAATTCGACTTTACAAAATGGCTGATGCTTGGAATCTCGGATGTTACTTACCAAATGCTTCGAGCACAGGGTTGGTCTGCACAATCTGATCTTCCAACGATGCATTTAACTTGTCCTTCTTTTTATTCCTAAACGAGTAAGCTAAAACCTGTTGATCGACAATTAGAAAAGCATGTTTGCAATGATTGCTTCCACTCGGGCCTTGTTTTCTAATGACGTTTGAATCCTCTGACCACTGCGGAGAAAAGTTCCCGAACACCCCTGTAGGCTGCCTCTAAACCTTTCAGTGGATTTCCATCATTTCGTTTTGCTAGCTGAATGGCAACGTAGGTTGCATCGGCCAATAATGACAATCCAAACGAGCTCTCTGTCGTGTTCGATCAAATGATCTTCATCTGTTTTTTCGTTGATTCTTTGAATCACTTCACTAAATACTCCGTTTCGTTTACTCGACATGAAGTACCACCAAAAGAAATCTTTGTTGAAAGGCAAGGTGCGCTCTTCTCTGCAGACCAAGACGACCAAGCCGTGCCACTGATCAAAATCTCAATCCCCCGCGACTGCGCGGTTGAGTTGCACATCCGATTTGCTTCCAGATCCCTTATCTGTAGTAAAACGGCTTGCATACTGATAGTTTCCCTTAAGGAATAGAAAAAATAAATAGATGTTTTTCTTCAAGAGTTGGTAGTGTATTTCTTGATCACAGTGAAATACACTACCAACTCTTGAAGAAACCCTAGGTTTCTCTGAATAAAAAGGGTTTTTTGAGGCAAAAATTGCCTCCTGCCTAAGATAAAACTTGCTGTAGAGCTGAGAGTTACAGTCGACCGTAAGCTTATTCCTTTTCAACTCGCCATGCAGTTTTTTGCCAACACTATTGAAGATGATAAGAAAGGACTCTCGAGTTATGCTATTGGTCCTCCTTCTTGAGAGACCCTTATTCGTAGCAGCTGTGGAGTAGGTAACGTTCTTATGGTCAGTCGCTTGATTATCTTTAAATCACAAGGAGGAAGCTTAAAACCAGTAGCGGTAAAGGAAGAAAAAGCTATTGGTAACGATGTTAGGGCGTTTGTAGGCACTTGGAGTCTTAATTTTTCTTGCAAATGTATAATTAGGAAGGTGGTGGGGGCTTTTGGGAATGGTATTTTCTCTAAGGCACAGTTCGCTACCTAAAAAATTCACAGTGTTCTCATTGTTTTCATGAATCCACAAGTTGAGGCCGCGTCATGCGTCGCGCCTATCAAAATAGAGCAGTTCTTTATCCATGCAATCAGCTAAAACATAAGTGATTGACCCATCCCTTTCGTCGTCGTCAACCATAGCACTCTCAAACGAGCTAGATCAATAAAGGTCTTCTTATTTAGGAATTTTCGATATTTCTTTGTTATCGATAAATCGATGTGCATCAACACATTCTCTCTGCAACCCAATAAAGGTACATGGGATTGTCCTGAACTCTACCTTCTCATAAACGGCATCTAATTAATAACTTACGTTTGATTTGCTCCAACCATAGCAAAGTAGGAGATGACCTTCTTAGTGTTCTCTGTCTTACCAGCACCAGATTCACCAGTAATCAGCATTGACTGATTTTCATGATCTTGAAAGGATAATATTAATCTTAATAACTGCTGTTATCGAATTAACATTACCATTCTGCATGTTTCTGTAAGCTTCATCGGAGACAGCAAACAGATGTGGTGGCATCTCATTACGACGTCGTCCCATATACATCTGGCATACAGACTCCGTATAGATTGGAAGGCGTTTGTAAGGATTGATGACGACGCAGAACAGACCAGAATAGGTCTGAAATACAGGACTATTATTCTCCTAAATGAAATCATTTGTACAGGAAAAAGCTATGAAAAACATCGCTTAGTTTCTATACCAGTGGACACATGCTTGGACACAAGATAAGGACATGTCCTCATTGGATTACTTCCGGGAATTCACTTCACTGCTCAACCTCATAACGTTGCGGTCCGTCCGCTCAACCAGAACGCGATTAAAAAAGCCATTTAAACATTCTTTACCCACTGCTATCGTAGAAGATGGGAGATCGGTCAGAGTAATTGCAGATATATACGGCATCTGTAGGAAATGATAATGAAAATCCTTACATAAATCATCATTGAGTAGTATCTTTGGCGAAGATTGTGAAGCACAGAGGCGTCATTGAGAAACGTTAAATTAGCCATATCCTCAGTCTTTTCAAACTTTGGCGGATTCATCTGCTGAGCTTCATCCTTTTTGATGGTTTTCTGAAAATAAAGGCTTTGAATCAGTAGTGTTTGAATGTTGTGCGAAATGGTACTGCTGATTTACCACACGCATAATTTGCTGAATTGATTTCGAATTCGGATTTAGGCATCTTGATCTCAATATCGAAAAAACCCATGAACGCGAGCGCAGAAGGAAATGCAAAGTTGCTACTGCTCCACGTGAACATGGCAATGGAAGGCATAACTCAAACCAAGGAATCGAAAATCATATGTTTAAGACAGGTTTCGCGATTTTGGAGTACAAAGTAGTTACCAGAAAAGTCAAAGAAACGATAACTCAGCCACCAGCTCAGTAAAATTTGCAGAATTTTCAAAAGCAAGAATTTTCACTGTATCCCCTTGCCAAGGAACGACGTGGATAGGCGTTAGGAAAACCAGGAGCTTATTGCCGCATGCTGAAGAAACTTCATAATGAAATGGACGACAGGACACTCATCTTTCGAGGAAAGTAAGGTTTGATCCTATTGTTGTACCATGCCAGCGTGATGGGGTCCGTGTTCAGGTAAATGAGGTGTATTGGCACTCGCCCGCATGTTGCCACCTCGGCGTTGGCTATCTTCATAGTTGTCATCCATGTCGTTCATTGAGATTTTCTCCATTTCGCGGCTTTTACTAACTTCACGTATTTTTCCTCTCCTTATGGCGCGAAGTATGCACTGTTAAGAGAGTTTCATCTGATCCTAGTGCTCTAGTACGTAGAGCCTCTTTCTGATCCAATTTTCTTGGACACTGGTCGTGCAAAAATAACAATTAAATAACATACACAACATGTCTGATCACACATACAAACGAGGTTACTTTCTCACAGGATGGTTTCTGGTACACTTTGATCGAAAGCCATCCCTTCTGTTCATCGGTTTTCACCCCTTGTTGCTAGTGGAAACGCCTTTTACGGAAAGTATGATAGGGCAGACATTGAACATTGAAGGATCCAGTGTTTCCTGTGATTATTTTTATGGCATGGTCGCTTGCCTTAGCGTTATAATAGAGAAAAATTTCAATGGAATCAGGTCTATTTTCTACCTAGAATTTTCTGCAAAATTTTCAGCCCCAAGGACATACAAAAAAAGAATGACGGACCTCATTTCCCTTGCTGGTCACTACAACCAAGGTATCACCCTTCGTCGATTTGATTTCGGCGGCAATGAATCCCTCTTCAGCATCCGATATCCAGACGTTCTTCTTGGAATCAAACTTTTTCGTCGTAGCTGCCAACAACTGAATGAGAACAACATTTGTGAAATACTAGTTAATACCCGATATGGAGAATATCGATGTATTGTAATGTCGAGCAATATCCAATGAAGGAATCTTAAGTGGCGCAGGAGTTATCAGCATTGATTCCCACCATTCATCTATTTATACTTTTGTTATTCTTTTTGTTATTTGGTTTTACAAGAAGCAACCGAGACTATATATCGAGACTTTTGTTATTAACATTATTATTATAAGCAAGTGAGGTTTGAGCTCTGAGATGGGTAGTCATTTGTGAGGTTAGAAGAAAAATACCGATCCTCTTATTTTGTTGCAAACTCTAGACTTTACGTTAGGAAAAAGGGTTAGTAAATGATTCGCAAGAACACTCTCAATCTCCAAATGGGTCTCTGCAGGAAGTGAAGAGAATTCACATCAGAACCTGTCGTTTTGGGAGCTTTTCATCGCCATAAACACTTTTACGGGTAGATAAGTCAGCAAAGGTTCTTTCTTNAAAAAAGTTTGGTCGGCTCACAACCGTTATGAGGCTCTTTCCAGTGACGGTGTTCTATGGATGAAGTTTCTGACGTGAGCCAGTCTCCTATTGGTATGCCCTTGCATTCGACTCCCACTTGGATCTAGTGGAGCTACTCAATGACTTGCTAGCGACTTCCTGTACACAACTCGGTCTTCATCAAGTTTGCCTCCTTTTATGTGTGGTAGCGGCTCTCAATTTCATATCTTTTACTAATCTTGACGCTGTATCAATCATTCAGTTTTTTATCATGATAGGAAGAGAAAGGATCCATGCAAAAAAGCAAAGGATGCAAAATACCCGAGCGAGCTCACCTGTTCGGGAGATTGCCGCAAAAACTTCCAGCCGGGGTCGTTTTCAAAGCTGCCCATGCCGATTCAAATGACGGACTGAAAGATCATTCTGCTGTTGAAGTGACAAAAATTAAAACAGCGTCAATTCATGGACATACCAAAACAAAAAGGTAGAGAAAAGAAGGGATCGAGATTACTACAGTCGGATAATGGAAAAACTTAGGGGACCAGAAATCCGTATTGCATCCTTTGTGATAATGAAGGTACAGAACCTTTCCCAAGCATTCATCATAATTGTATGTCTCCCTGGTAGGCTAGTGATAGTGACCTTCAGGAAGGGTTACTTTGAAGATTCTCAAGAAGGCAAAAGCATACTCGCTACATGATAGACCTATGTCTACTGTGGGTGGTCCAAGACTAGACAGCTCGTCACTTATTCTATAACATCAACCAAATGCTTAAGGAGAGTTAGTGTAAACAGTAAATAGAAAAGTCCTTTTGTCCATACACCAGCAGAACCTTTGCCCAGCGCTGAACATCTTGCTAACGTGCGAGACGCTAAGAAATCATTTCGGAGTATCTGCGACAGTATCGCGAAATGTATGACGTCCGAGGATAAAGAAAAGCAACCGATCACGAACATCAAATGATGGAGCAGAACGGATGTTGTCGTGGATGATAATTGAAGCTTACTGATGACTAACCGAAATCGATTTATGAATGAATGGACCTGACTACCGTAGCAGCCTCACTATAAATTTGCACCGAACTACCAGTGAATTATGGGAAGGGCAGTTTTCGAGAATGTTGAAGCTGGCAATGTAACGAGGAGTAGTTGTGATTCTACTGTAATGTTCGTGCTATTTCTTCGTTTTTGATGAGTGCTCTTATGGCTACAAAATATGGAAATGATACGAATGATAAGTTAGGACATCGATGGTGGCCTGCAGGAAATGATGGCAGCCGATATGAGCTGATGACAAGCGTTACAAAAGAGTAGCCACAGGATTATGATATTATAAGGAATGTTGGATCGTTTGCACGTTGTAAAGATTTATTATTATATGTATATTGATGGCATTCCGATTTTTTCGGAGTGAAAAAGGAAGCCCGGCATTATCAAAGGAATCCGACTGGTAAGGAGCGAAAATGTGAGCTTATAGACCGTGATAAGTTTCTTGGAGATGAAGGACTCCCTTCTTATCAAGAGGACAACCGTTTTTCAGAGGTTTGTCTGAGACGATTTCCTTGGGGAACAGATTAAATGTAGCTGTGCCGCTTTAGCATTTACCAAAAAAATCTTTCTACAATTTTGCTCAAGCACTATTCATGATTTTTGAGGAGAAAAACACACTGGGAAGCGAAACAATTTCGTTCGGAGAGATTGAACTCTATTCTGATGTATGCAGCTCTTCAAGCCACTGTCTAAGTTCTACTCACAAGAAGATACCGAATTTTAGAACATTTTTTGCATTTTGTATGATTTTTAACCAATCACTTCGGTCTACCACTCTTTCAGGCTTCGGCTAAAGTCACATGGAACGACATGCCGCAAAGGTTTTTTTTGCCGTGTAGTGGTAGGATTGGCAAACCAACTGGAGTGCGTGGTGCTCTCAGAGGTGGCTGTGATAGCATGTCGGTTTTTGCCTTGATGAAGGAAGGATAAAGTCGTTGGGAGTTGATCAACCCCATTTAAGGGATGCTCCACTGCATTCGATTACATTCAGAATCGTAGTATGATTGCGTGTGACTACAATGACTTGCGGTAGTCAGAAAATGTACTAGTCAAAGCGTTTATCCCCTCAGACGAGCATGGTACCAATCAACCGACCCCGGAGTGATGGCAGAACTGGTTGTACCAGGTGGATAACTATTCTTTTTTCAACTTCTTTCATTGGATATATAGATGTATGTATGCATATGAATATGGGCGGAGGTGGTGTAGTAGCCAGCGGAGCACTATTACATATGTAAGGTCAGGAAATGGAATCTGGGATCAACTTTGCCGGACTAACCGAGCCTTTCATCCCTCCAAGGTCGTTGTTTTGTACCAGGCTCGTCTGGGAGGCTAAAAGCTTGAATTGGACATTGGCTGGCTACCACAATTCATTGTATAAGCCACATACGCAATCATACTGCGATTCTGAATGGATGTCGAATGTGATTGCGCTTCCAAAAAGGGATCGTTTGATACAAAAGACTTTGTCCTTCGGGCTTCATGCATATATGTTTATGTATAGATGTATATATATTTATGTATATTTACCTATGTATATATACCAGTCGGAACACTCGGTTTAAAAGATGCCCGCTCCTTCTAGAAGCAGGACCCGGAATCAGCTCGCAATACTGTGGTTATGTCGATCCGTTTGCGGCGATACTTCTGTTGCCCAGCATCCCGGCTAATAGACCAAGGCTTTGCTAGTGCTTTCGACGAGTGATAACAACAATAAGTATCGTTTTCCATGGGTTTACTCATGGGTACTATTCGGCAAGGTTTCTATCTCTTAACGATCGCACAGATCTATCTTTCGCAGCTTCGGTCGGCATAGAATCAAAACGTGAATCATCATACGGTTTTCCAAACTCTATTAGTAGTGGTCACAACGTATTAGAGATGAAGCACCAAATTCGCTTATCTTATATTTGGTAATGGCTTTTATCAATGCTTACTTCAGTCCCTCTTACATTTCGCCACTCGTATATTTTCATCTGATCTCAAAGATCCAGTGACATCTGCCTCCTAACCTCCCTCCCCTTCCCCGGTAGCCTTTATCGCTTTAGCCATAAACCATTTACGAATCTTGCACACCCTTGCATCACACACCAAAGAGTTAATGGCCTACTTTTAGTGACAGTCAGTGGCTCTTGCTTATGGCAGTGGCTTATCAATCTTTACCACTTGTTATCTCCTTCTTTTTTGTTGTATGACTACTATCACTGGGTTTGCACTTCTCAACATGAGTACGACTGTCGCTTAGATCGAAACACAATGATTAACCGTAAGGAGGCCATTGAGCATTACCAGCTAATTGACCAATTTGTGCGGTTAGAGAATACAATGTCCTGAAGTAAGTGATCGTAAAATCCAAAACATTTTAGTAATCGATTCCCTGTTGCAAGCAGCCACGAATGAGTCATTGGATCGATGACAGCTCGGAGTGGGCAGAAAAATGTTTCTCAGCTAATCTTGAGGGAGGGCCTTATGGGCAAGCAGTTTAAGGTCAGCCTCCAGTGCATGTATATCTACGTTTTTCTGTAGAGGACCAACAATTAATTCTGTTGTTCTGTGTTAGTTGTGGTAAACGGTGGCATGGGTGGCGGTGACATGTTACAGGACGATTCCAACAGGGAAAGCTACGATTTGCTTACACTCAGCTTATTTCTAGTTCTGAATGAGCCATGGCTGACATCAACTTATACTGAATCATTCGTCAGCAAGCTAAGCCAGCAAACGGATGAATCACGATCTAAGTATGTGAATAAGAAAAGTATGACCTGAGTTGGAATGGATTAACAAGTGATTCCGACGGATATAATCAAAAAATCAAAAGTGAAATGCTCGATGTAGAAACAGTCCATGCTTTGGATAAATTCTTCAATTCTGCTGTTACAATAAAGAGAGAAATTGTAGAGTGTCACCGGCACTTCTCAGAATACTCCCAGAGTGAGTAGGTGATTCAAATCGCCCAAAATCCCTCATTCAATGGCATCCGTCAGACTCCCAGCCTCGATGTTTTCCCTATTTTAGCTAGAAAGTCTTGTCGAAGAAGAAGGCTTTTCGAAAATTTCAACACAATTGAGCTAAGATATAGGAAAACGTCCAGCTTCGAACGAAAGTCGCACCGAAGAGCTTTCGAGCGCTCGCTCTTAACCACCGACCGTCCAAGTCCACATTCCGGGAAGCACAAATAGAAGTTCAAGCCCTGTCCGAGCCAAACATTTTGCCTACAGTTCAGCAGCACTTCGATCGAATACTTCTAGAAAACCTCAAGAAAAACAGCCTAAGGGGAAGAGGTTTTTGAAAGAGCTCGGTGAAAATCCATTTCTAATATATCGAAGAGAACTAGAAATGGCATAACTGCTTGAGTCATACACAACTTGTACTCGTATCCAGAGAACCATGTGTCTCAGACAGACTCAGTGACAAAGATCAGTCAACTTTCAAAAAAAATAATGGTTTACTCAAAATAATTTTTATTTCTTTTTATTACAGACCAGATATGTATGTATGGAAGCTAGAGAGCGCTTCTGACTATACCATCCATGCAAGTGATATAATTCTTCCTTAGAAAAACCGCTTGTTAATCAAATGTGTCAAAACGCCCATCAAACATGATTTTTAAGTTCACATTAGGGTGATAAAAAATGTCAAGCTGTAAATTTATATTTTCAATGGAGACTTATTTCTGATCAGCCACAATAAATTTTCCGCCGAGCTTACAACAACAAAAGGTTCGAACCCATAAAAAAACTAAGAAGAAATGAGAAGCGGGTGGCAGAAGAGAAAGACAGGCGGACGGCAGGTAAGGTGGCTCTAGGGAGGACGAGAGCCCGTCGAGAGCCAAAAATCCTAGCCTAGCAAACAAGATTTGCTTAGCGCCTCCAGATCTCTCGAACCCAACCTCGCAGCGAAGCCGGCTTTTCCTCCCCCACACTCCACGCGCACTGGCACACCACTACAAATAATAATTTCTAGAAACAAACCCGTGCGAGCCATGTCTAAAGTCAATACATCGATTGAATATCGATTGGAAGGGGTTGATCAGTGACGTGGGCTTAGCAAATGTCGTCGGCATGTGACTGGTGGTGGATATTGACACGACGCTATGACGACCAGTTTAGCCAGAGCTTTCGAAGAAGTTCGAATGTACTTCAAAGTGTGAGAAAGATTACGGTAAGAGGGTAGTTGGATCGCTCATAGGGGGCTACTTGACGATTCCCAGTTATATTATTGGCAACATTTTATGCTTTGCTTAACAGTGAAGAGTAAAAAACAAAGATGGAGGCGAATCAGAAAGTTTGCTATACCAAGCAAGTCGGCAAGTTCCGCAAACGAAAAAAAAAGGTATGAACGATTTCGGAACTCGATAAGAGAGACCTAGGTGGAACGGTTTCGCGCCTGTAAAAGTTGGTCCGCAAAAGCACAAGCCACCATGATAGCAGGTGAATGGAGTGCTCTTGGTTATGTGCTGAGAAACATTTCCATTTCAAATAGAAGAAAACATCGTACAGGTTGCAGCTCTTCTGATAAAAACCTCCCAAGTACGAAGCACTGCATCTTCTACCATCTCTATCACCATCTTTTAAACAGTACGCCCCCTCCGCTTGCTGGTTGTCCCGTTCAATTAAAGCATTCAGCACTCAATTGAAAGTCTTCTACTTTACCATTCCAACGGCTTCACTGCGCTCATCCGATTTTTTTGAGGCTCCCACTCCCCACAGGCGATGGGCTGCCTGCCGGAATAAAAGCAAAAACTGTGTTTTGTAAACGTCAGGACTCGCACTTACCTCCTGTTGTAGTACAGACCTCTTAAGTGAAGTGCTCTCAGAGGATTCTTCAATTCTAAAGCAAACTCAGGATGTTCAATGCATATCCTGATGAACTCCTTATTGTTCGAGGATCAAACACTGTAGTAGATTGAACTGAGAAAGCATTGCAGTCTTCTGAAGTGATCTGACATCGGGTTAGAACCTTCAGGTCCTTTCCTTATCATGATGGCGTCGCCATAAATGGATCAGCACTACCTCCCTGAATTTACTCGAAATAGTGGCCTTACCCAGAGCCGTACCAATCCAGTGTCTGGAAATCATTCGAAGGAGATGGAGGAGGATGGTGGAAGGAAGAGAGGGAAGGAAAGGGAATAAAGGTGAAGTAGAAGCTCAAACTGAGCATGGCAAGTTAATGCTTGATAGACCTCCTCCATTTCTTTCCCTTGCAAGCGGTCCACTGCTAACCAAGTAGATGAATACAACCCTCTTCAAGATCTATTACGCACTGAAAACAAATGTCTACTTCCATCCATAGACGAAACTAAGACAATTCAGAAGTGTTGAAAAATGATGGGAAACTGAGTTTGGAATGGTAGAGATTGAAGTCGAGTCGACCCCACCTAGATTCGATAGGGTACTGCTCATACTGACTGAGCACTTTCAATCTCGCGATATCACTGAAAAGTCACTAGAAGCTTATTAGAGTAGTTACCAGGAGATGTTGGCACACTTCCTGACTTGGGGGAACGTTAAGCTCGACAGAGTTACTATTTTTTGTTAAAGGCCTTTCATCGCATTGAAGGAAGATCTGCTATGCAAGCTGTTCTCTCCAAAATTTTACTACAATCAGAACTGCTGTAGTATATGTAGTGGAAACAAGGGTGTCCTTAGCATCTGACTACACGCATGTGCGGTTAAAAGTGGGGTAGAAAAGGAAAAGTAGCTTTTGTATGAGCACAACAGTCACATGCCTATCTACTTAACAATTTCCATCAGATCTCGGAAATGCGATAAGATGTAAGGGATGTCGAGCACCTCTTCAGGTCTCTCGCAGACGTGACTGGTCCCAACCAGCTGATTAGGGATTCATAAACCGAAGAGTTCGCATTCCGTAGAATAAACCATGCTCAACGTTCTCTTAAACTTGGCATGGCACCTTGGCGAAGAGGCCCAAACGTCAACTTGATAAAGTTTATATTCCTGGAGAGGCGAAAGCTAACAAACTACATGCTCACATCCCATTTGAACTTCGGGTACGGATAGCATTTTCCTTACCTCTGTATAGTGCGGTTAATGCCTGCATGTTTGGATGTGTTTGGGCACATCAAAAGGTTCTAAGAAAAGCGAAAGACATTGTTCATCACTCCAACAATTGTCATGTTTGCCATTTCATGTTCATCAGTAGTTGAAAAGTGGCAGCGAATGTCTCGCTCCTATCCGTCCGGGAGCTTGTAGATCGGCTTATGTGCACGGGTATGTGTATGTTTCGCAAATCTATCCTCTACTGAAACACGCATCTCTCAAGAGCTTCAAGCCACCACTGTCGCCAGCGACATCGTAAAATAAACAAAGAGGAGAAACGCTTTCGAAACCGCTAACCGCACCTGAGCCGGATAGTATCATTTGGTTACCAAGCTGTAAACAGCCTGGAGACTAGGGGGAAGGTAGGAAAAGCATAGAACTTCAAAAGTCTTCCACCCGCACTGATTTCAGCCCAGGTCAACAATTGCTAAAAATTGGGTTGTGTGAAGAATGTGCAGGCAGGCCTAACCACTCAGTAATCCATTTTTTCTAGATGATTTCTAGAGGAAAAGGCGACTCCTATATTAGTCTTGAACACCTTGAGACATATGGCATTGCCACTAAGTCGTGGTCGACAGTCTCCGCCCGATTGGCCCGTCTGGTCAGCTTAATAAAATCGGGGCGCCTAACGTAACGAGGAACGTTCCAATTTTGCCTAATGAGACCAAACTTAAGTTTCGACAATCGAACGTAATTGTTCCTTAGTACCTCTTGTGTTAAGAAATCCATTTTTTCTCTTCGCAAGTGGCAATAATTCAGTGAACCTTTCATGGCTCTCTTAACCCACTACAAAGGAAAATTGTACAGTCGGCTGAAGTTCCGTTTTCAGTGGACGATGCTCCAAACAGTATCCATTTTTTATTGTCAACAAATGGCTATAGTTATCAACGATAAAGAAGTCACTATTGTAGCCATTCTTATCTTCATTGATAACCAAAATTAGTGGCGTCTTCGATAAAATGATGATAAAGTTAGTGCTCTTCTTGCTGCTATCGGAAACGGCATCACTTAATGAACGGCAAAATATCAACTCCTTGTGTTACACATCTATCAGTGCTCGAAAGCTTTTACGAAAAGTGTTAAAGACATGATAGTTTCTGCCCTTTGAGGCCAATTATCAGTCAGTACCAACTTTCATCACTTCTCCTAACCCGTATCGTTGTTAAACCCCTCACCTGTAAGCTCCGGTCCAGAGCAACGGAGGTTACTAAAATTCCATCGAAAACACGCCTACACTACTGTCTCCACGTTCGAGCTTCCATAAACCTCGGCGTGGTTGTGAATTGATGTTGATTCTGTATGGAACTCCCACGAGGTTGGTATAAAGATTTATTAGCTCAACCGATAGGTTAGGCCTACGATA
>UZAF01019290.1:0-12195 GCA_900617895.1 Haemonchus placei
AAAAGCATCCGGTGGGCTTCAATGCCAGTTTTCTTGAAATTAAACAGCAGGAGAAGGGCCCCCGGGAAAACGGTTTATCACGTTCCGTGATCAATCAGTTTGAGAGCAATGGGACTTTGGGGAAAAACTTATCTGTCTGCCCTCAAGTAGGTAGCCAATATGCTATCTTACAGAGTATAACAGGTTTCACCGGTAAACCTCTAATAGTCCGCGCAACGACCCTTCGAATTAGGCGGCGGGAGTTAATGCACACCCCTAATATATGGTGCTACTGGTATGGGTGGATCTATGGAACAGAGAAAAATGCGATTATTTAGTTTCTCCATGTCGTTTTCATAATAACATAGCTAAAAGTTTCTATGCAGCAGTCATGCAATAGGATGGACGCTGTGTATTTAGGCAGTGTTCGCGATTATACCGTCATTGCAGTCCCGATAGCCACTGACGTGACCCTTAGCCATGCTTACCGGTGATCATTGCCATTTCTTTGCTGTTCCGAAATCGACATTTTTCATCTATTCCTCAAGACTGTCAAGTGTTTTCCGTCTCATTGGTGTTCAAGTGCAGAGACTACCGAAGGTGACCTATAATCTACAAAAAAATGAAGTTCAAGTGTAGTTAAAATGTTAATAAGTACGGCGGGCGCCCCGACTATTTAGGTGTATATTCGTGAAGAGTGGTGATCGGTTATTCCATCAGAAAAAAATCGAAATTATTTGGTGGTTGAGAGGAAGAATCACAGCGTAGTAAGCTGAAAAGTGAGATGTACCATCGGCTGATGTTTTTACACCCACTCCAGCGGCCGCTCTTTTCCGCAGTTCGGTTGTTTCTAGCCACTTTTATGGCCATTTATGAACATTGCGCATTCCTAAGATTCCAGCCGTTTGTTCGTTTGCTCACAGAGAAAGCTCAAAATGCTGATGACAAAGATGTCAGAATCATAGTAGCGGTCTCTCAGTGGAAACAATGCACGCCAGTGAAGCACCCAATGACAAACTGGCTGCGAAATTCAAGCGATCGTCTATCATAAACGAAACCGTGCTTATATTGGGACAAGAACGGAAATTTTTGGAGAATAAAATGCAATAGACGCATAAATCCACAGAGAGTATATTTAATTTAACGACTTATCCTCAGGGAATACATCCATCTTCGTCCCATCACTATGTGAGGTGTGATGCATCAAAAAAGTATCGGCGGTGACACGGGTTGGGCGGGTGGGGTGTAAAATAGCTGTGCAGCTCTACTTTACTACCGGACGTTCGAGTCGACACACAGCCGCATTACTGTAGGAACCCGATTCTTCATAGATTTTCGCTTTTACTACGTTTGTGATCTGTGTGCAGCTTACACTTGGTGTTCAGCTTCTTGTGCGAAGTGCGTCTATTTTCTCTCCGCACTTGTTGCTCTGCAGCGACTCAATCTAGTAAAAACAACACAACACGAACAAAAGAATAACACGAGAACCCCGTTTTTACGGTGACTTTATGTTGAAATGAAACGCAATGGATACAAAACTTGGCGAGCAACAGTTTCAATCCACGTAATAACCTCATTTAAAGGCGCACATTCTAAACGTCACATATACGACGCATCGTTTAAAGGGTTTGTACAAGTAAACTGGTTGATAATAGAGTACTCTTCTAGCTGTACTGCTTTACTACCAAGCACCGAGCAAAGACATCTGACCAATGGGACCTCCACCGCCGATCCCGTGTCCTTCACCCGGGAGTTTCCCCCTCTGCGCTCTAAACTTCCGTTTTCAGGGACGCAGGGAAAATTCAAGTAGTCACGTAACCTCTTTAGAATCAGAGCCAAATTCCTGCACCATGAAGTGCACTCATGAGCAGTCCTACGGGATAAGAATAAGGGAAGGAAAATTGCAATATAAGGTGCAACCATTTCATCGAAATCATTACTGCTACGTTAGTACTGTACATGAGTTATCCAAGAAGATAGTTTATCGATTTCAAAGGAATATATTGACTCTTTGCGTTCTGCGTGCTGCATATGGTGTAGCTCGCCCCTTAGCAGAGGGGGAAATTCCCGGGTGAAGGACACGCCCCGCGTTTTGGTCCAGGCTCATTGAGTCTGAATAAAGAGAGTTTTACTGAATAAAGTAGGAACAGCACATATTTTGCGACTCGTTCAAAAAACCGCTCTATGTGGCGGCGTGCTGACGCCTCGAGTCACGTCGCCGCGCGGATTATGAAGAAAGCGCTGGGCTCATGCGCCAGCCAGCACAAAAATACTACAGTACGCAGTGGGTTAAAATTATTTTTGTACTTGCTTATAATTGTCCTTTACAGGTGACAAATGAGCGATGCCCAAAATGTTCGAATGACCGAGCGTATTTCATGCAAATACAAACACGATCAGCCGATGAACCGATGACCATATTCTACCGTTGCGCGAATGTTGATTGTGCTCATCGATGGAAAGACTGACGTTAAATTCATAATGAATGAAAATAAATTTTATCACTAATGTCGTGGTCAATATATGTATAGGGCAGCTGATGGCCGATTCATGTCTATACCTTATTTGTGTTATATCGTATAAAAGCACCAAAGTCTTTATTTACTACCCATACTTTTCTCGGACTGCATATTTGCTATGTGTTACTCGAGCTACTTCTTCAGCGCTTTCTGATATTCTTCTTGGTAAAGCTTCATGAACTTTTCTATTCGCGAGGCAGCGTCCGTGTGACCGAGCTTGTCCTGTACGGTTTTTCCACCTCGTATCACTGCACGAGCGAGTGCACGAATAGGAGCGGATTCCGAGAGCTGAAATAGCTTTGTCAGTCAGATATGGATGCATATATAAGATCTGTCTCCTCTGCTTTTTTATGATTTAAGCACTATAGCGCTTATACCGGCTGCATTGAACTGAAAAGCTTTTCTGGGTCGGTTTCCCCTTCCCAAAACTTTCATAAAGAGCTATCCAAAGATGTTCGGAAAAATGAAAACAAGCAAAACTAAATCTGAAGAATCCTTTTCTGTTGCATTCTCACCCATACCAGCACATCAACATTGACATTACTTGACGATTTAGAATAGTGCATCGAAGGTCAGGTAGACAAAGGGAATAGTTGGTTCTTCTTCCCGGATATTCCCACTGTATTTTCTTGAATAGAAAAAAATCAAAGGAAAGGTACTTGATATCGCTACCTGTTGAATTACTCTCTCGTCATTAAGCAGCGTTCGTAGAAACCGAAATACCATACTTCCTAAAAGAAATTCCATAACTGTGAGCTAGAATAAGACTTACTCTTTCGAAGACATTAAATTAACTGTGATTTAGAAAGTGCGCAACAAATTTTACCGTAGCACCTTCCATCGAGGTCATGCATTTGTTCAAAAAGTTCTCACACCACAAATCGGTGAGTGGTAAATCTTGTTTGACCACAACAACTAGAAGTGAACGGTGACTTTTTCAATGTTAGAGACAGCTTTTTACCAGGGGACACGTGTTCCTGCACCGCAAACTTCTCAAGAGCATAAGGAAGACCACGCTGCCTCAAATGAAGATGGTGACGGGGCGGAAGCAAACACTGACAAGGAATCCGAGGATGGCCCGAAACGATTTATTCATTTACCTAATGAACTTCAGATGGCGATTTTACAGTACTTATCGTACGATGACATCGCTAAAATAAGGAGAGTGAGTTACATCTTGTTTTGCTATCCACGCTTTTTTACGTTTCCTGTCAGAAATTTTCTCTGCTTATCATTTCAGACATGCAAATTGCTGAATACGCTGTGTTCTTATTTACTCAACAGAGGTTTCCAACAACTGGGTGTTGACATAGATAGGGAAAAGTTAAGAATCAAACGGGAGCTGCCCAGACGAGAGTCTATGAGGAGGTTTGTAAAAGTTATGAGTATCACCTGTACTATCTCAAATGTGGGAAGCAGTGATTCTATAGGTCCCATCGACTTTCACGTCTTAATGATGCCTATGCTGGCTTGGATACTCGATTTTCTATTATGGCGATGACCTATAGGAAGTTCATTGATATGAAGGTCACTTGTTTCATACCGGGAAAGGTTAGTCAGAAAATTTTGTTAGCTCATCAGACACTTAAGCTCTTTCTGAAAAAGAACTAATCTTGCTTTTATAGGTTCTCGATGAATTCTTCCGCATAATCGACATTTTAAAGAAGTCACACGATAAAGGCGGAACATTGGCAATAGACATTCACGAGCTTCTGAAGGATTTGAGGGACTTGTCAAGGTACTCAATGATCAGGCTTAGGTTGGCAGCGATAACCCAAGTTCAAGGGCTTCTAGTGATTTACAAAAATTATCGACAATCCTGTAGGTTACTGTCAGTTGAAATGACTGTGGTAATATAAGGGTACCAAAAATCTAAAGCTCAAAAACTTCTCAATGACCTTGCTCGGCGATTTTGCTTGAATCTCCTGCACACCGTTTTTTTTATGTGTTACGGTTGCGTCGTATAAAAGCTCTCACCCAGGAAGGCAACAACTTTTGAAATGTTAACACGGTCTAGGAAATCTTTTATAACACCACGCTAGGAGCTCTTATTCTTTCACACATGTGAAAATCTGTTACATAGTTTTTGTAAAGGGACTAATCTTCAAAAATGTGTTACTTTTGCAGCATGGCCATGGAACACTTCGAGGAGCATGTACAGCCTTCGCTAAGTACTACTACATCAGGATCATTAACTTCGGCGTACTTTATGTCCGTGCATCCACTACTACGCCCTTCAATACAAACACCGTCATCATCGAGGTAAAATGAGCTAAAATGAAACGGTTGCCTAAGCATTCACGGATAGAAAGAGGTAGCCACACATACTTGGTGCCATAGTTGGGCAATCGTTCACAGCCGACAGCAAGTTTACAACTCACCATCCTTTTTAAGGGACGTAGATAGCTGTGAATGGCGCAAGAATGTTATGGACAAGTTGGCTCAACAAGACAAAATTATTCGGAAACAAAGTGCTGAAATAATATCCCTCAAATCTTGCATACGGCAGCTGGTTCTAGTCTGTACGCAGGTAATGAGTTGATGTTCTCGAAGTGATAGAGATCGTTCTCACGTCATCACAAATTTTTGTTCCAAAGCTTCCATAGAAAAATTAGCATAGTCGCTTTTTATTTGATTTCAAAGCTGACTGACTGTCTGCGAAGTGCTCTTGGTCTAAAATCATCAGTAGATTCAAGCATCGAAAGAAAGAAGATATGACACGTCTTCATCTGGGTCTACTTAAAAAGCTTGTCTATTCATGGAAAAACCGTTTTTGCGAGGAGATAATTTTTTTGTACCGAGTCCATCAACGCAATTCTCCAATGGGGGTAGTTCAACAAAACCTAGTTTTCCAATATTCTTTGCTGTGATACTGCTACGAACAGATGAATAATGTAACCGATTCAGCTAACTAGTCCAGTATCGCAAAAAGGAGTGGACGAAATTCTAGAAGGTGTACTTGATTCGATGTCAATGGACGGAGCAACCGTAAGTATTACACTGCAAAATTATTGCGAAGATAAAACAGTGTTAACGCTAAAATGACCGAATTTCAATCTTCTTTCCAAAGTTATGTGAGTGAACGCTCCCGAAGTTATACCCAGTCGTAAGAAAAAGTGTCGAGATTATTTAACAAATAGAAGGGAAGAGCCTTTTTTCTTGGCATCTTTTTATAACTTCGCAATGAGCTGAGGAGGACCACTTTTCGATTAACCTAATTTAGGCTTGTCAAGTTAACCCGCAAGAACCTTCAAGTTCTAGCGGGGATGGAGGAGGAGAGTCATTAAAAAGGTGTTGTAAACGATTATACGTACGACATCACTCACATGAACCTTCTGCAAGGAAAAGGCCAAGATTTGATGACTCCGCAGATGAAGACCGAACGCTTGAAAGGCTGATCTAGATATGAATTAAGAAGTGAGTTACAATCGCAAAGGCTATGTGATATCATGCGGCACAACCTTTATGTAAAATATCAACAAAAGATAAAATAAATATTTTTTTGGCACCTGTGAAATCAGATTCGAATAATTAAGACATTGGCCACAAAACAATAAGATATGAACGGCGATAGTAGACAAGAAAATCACAGACAATCACGATCCGATCACTATAATCTAGCAGACTGAGACAAGAATTGAGCGAGAGGTATATTTACATCAAAGGTTAACAATTAGGAGTCTCAAGCTTTTTAGTAAGGTAGTACTCGACTAGAACAGCAACATTGATTCTAAAATTGTCCAAGTGGCTAGCAATGTGATCAATACACACATCATCTAAGCCATCTTTCCCAAGAGCCACAGCTTTGAGTATAGTTCGGCGATAAGGGGCAGCATGAATGACTAGCTGAAATCAAAGAAAATCGCTTCTTCACGATGTTCGTTGCAAACAAGAAATCCTACCTTGAACAATTGTTTAGACATGAAACCATGATGCCTTTTGAGTGAACTTTCGTATGCCTTATTGATGACTCCGACAAGGTTTTCCGTCTTACTTTTGTCCGCCGTAGATCTGTACTCTTGTACCATTAGAGTCAGCATTTCTAGCATAAACTCCAACCCTCTGGAAATACTTTTATTCTCAAAAACAGTAAGGAGAGACGTTTTCTTAACCTGCCTTTTCAACCACAAAAGTCCTTCTGTGGCGATTCCGAGCCTTCCACCGTTGTCCTTTAGATCGTTATCAATCAGATCTTGTAAATAGCGTTGACCTGACAACTATTCTTACCATAACAACTTGCAGAAAAGATATAAATTAAAGTCGAACAACCTATTCGGTCCTTTTCGAATCGTGTACGAACTTTGGCAACATTACCACTGATATCAGCTTTAACCGGCGAAAAAGCAGCTCCCAGAAAGCCTGAATACTTGAAAGCTCACATGGATGAACCCACTCTTGGTCAAACTCATGTTCTTACCTACGAAATCTGCGATTCCCTGACAAGCACTCAGGAATTGTTCGGTTGGAATTTTACCATCTTCAAGGTGTGGGAAAAGGTGTTCTGGCTTAGAAAAATATGTTTCTTCCTCTAATGGACTACGGTTAGTCATCTAGACCTGAAATTAATGTTCATCTTGCGAGCTAACTTTATCAAAGGCAATGCTTTTCAGGGCCAACACACAGGAATCTAGGAATTGGCTCGTCGTTTGCGGTGATAACCGATTATAATCGTGGAAATTTCAGTCACAGCTATTTGAGAATTTTCACGGACCCTTTATTGTCGTAATCAACCGCTCGTGACTGAAGCCCCAACAAATTAAATAATTTGTTACTGGCTACAGTGTTTTAATGGCTACAAACGATGAGTCGATTTCTGGATATCCGAACGGTTGACAACCTTNTTCGCCGGAAAGCACTGCTTCTGATGAAGTTGGCTCAAAACAGCCGAAGAGAGAATCTCCTGAAGCCTTTCTCTCTCACTTTCTTCAGCACTCTTCAAGGATCACAAAGTTGGCACGTTATGGACAAACTTTGGCCCAGGATGGGACTAGAACCCTCAACCCTCAAGGACAGGTAGGGCTTCGAGTCCCGTCCGAGGCCTAAGGTTTGTCCATAACTCCCCAAGAGACGGGAGACTTTCGGATCGCGCACCAGTAATTAACGAAACATCAAGTCAAAACAAGTTATATCAAGTAAAGCTTACAGCTCAACGGTTTAACGCTGATATTGGCTGACCGATTCTACACGTTGAACGTGTGAGTGCTGATAAGCTACGGTATAAAAGCAGTTCAGAAGGAGAGGGCAAGCATGGTATCAGTAAAGCAAGTGTTAACGAGTACGGTGCCCTGATGGCACGAGTGGGGTTCGAGCCCCGTCCGAGGCCGAAGTTTTGTCTATAACTAGCCAACCTTATAAGACTTACGGATCGCGTACTGCGGCGAATTATTAACAGTTAACAAAACGATGAAGTCTCACACAGAATTTCAGATAAGAAAGAGTTCGATGACGTACTTGGAGGCTAGACTAAGAGTTTGAGCAGCATATTTACATTAAGGCGCTGAAAAAACAAACTTGCTGTGAACTCTTGCTCACGTGAAATAAAAATAACACTCTACAGAAAAAATAATCGACTAAACATCTTTTAAGATTAATCCTGTTGTTTGTTGGGACAAAAACTGACACAGAAGTACATCTAGGGACTTGTTCACTTGGGAGCTATCTTTAGCCATCCATTTCGTTCTGGATCATCTGGGCAGTGTTTGTGTCAGTCTGCTTCCTTGAAGATCTAGTCGAGTATTGAAAGTTGCCCTATAAGCAGGCTAGTTCAGGGGCTAGGGTGCGCTTCAACAGAAAAGTTAATTATTCGGAGCCGCTAGCATCACTGGGGGAACACTCTTTGAAAACTTGTTCGAAAATGGGTGAACTGCCCCTGTGATCACCGCGTGGCGAGGCGTCACATGTATCTTTACAAATCTTCTAGTTAAAACATTCAGGTTCAATATAACCTTCACATCGACCCGCCAACAAGCGTTATGTGTATCTTTCAAGTGCGGCTTCAGTCCACTTTTTTAGCTGAGCAAATTAACGGAATCCTTCGAAAAATTCTATTGAGCAATTTAAAAAAATTACTACTAGCTGCTCACAACTTCACAAAGTTTGGTATTGCTCTTATCACAAAAACCTATCACAATTAGTGAAAAATGTAATGACTACAGATATAATGACTTCTTGACCTCGATGTGGAAAAAAAGTTACGAACGAAATCCCTAGAAATTCAAACTGTGCGTAATTATCGAACTTCCGGTATCATATGACATAGCATTTGCATCTCTGTACTAGGATATCAAACACGAGTTGACTTTCGATTAGCGAATATTTAAAGCGAAGCAAATTTGCATAATAGCATGTCACCCCACCTGCCATCATGACGTCACAGTCCGACCTTATCAACAGTAGTCGCGATCTGCCCGGGACCTGCTCGAAAAGAGACTGCGCTAGGTTTCTTCCCGGGCGGCCCACGGCAGGTTGCATTGGAGGGTAGGCGTTTTCCCTCCTCGATTTCGGAAGTTAGGGCTCTCTGTTGTTTTCCGTGTTGTTGGATTTTCATGCTTTTTGATCTCAACCCTTCTTGGGAACTAGGGCATGGCAGAGTAACTACCGTCATGTTGGTGGGAGCGGATGTTATGTGTGATGGCTATGACGATGTGTTATTATATATTTTGTGCATGTATTGTTTTAATTTCTCTGAAATCGATCAGAACGCTCGATTAGGTTGTTCTTACTGAAGTGACTGTCTTACTCATAGGTAAGTTGAAATCATGAAAATGTGCCAATCCTCGTATTAACTAAGAAGGGCCCGGTTTTTCAGAGTTGTATGTATAGTACACATTTATTTTCGCCGGTAATGGCAACATTAATATTGTTGATAAAAGCTGTAGATTTTGTTGATTATTGTTTTGATATTTTTCCTTCACGGTAGCACTTCTATTTTTGAGGAAGATTTTCGCCTGAATGTGATCGACAGACATTGTTTTATGGGCGTTCTATTGATCGCTTCGGATCTATTTTTTTGATTTCAGGTTAATAATGTACTGCCAGCGCCTCGCCGTTCCCCTGGCTCGCTCTATTGTTGTGAGTTCAAAAAATTTTTCAATTTTTTTATACATTTTTTTCATTACTTGGTGGTCAGCTAATAAATCAAATTCTGTTGGATTTTACCTTCTCAAGCACAGTCATGATCTACGCCCTGCGTTATTTCACATGTAAAAGTTTCAGTTCGCTCAGTAATTAGCAGCTTTTTTGGAAATTGGGACCTTTCCCCACTTCTTTCCTTCTTATCCCCCCTTCTTTTTTTTCGCTGCCAAGGCGGTTTCCTTCTGTTTCTTCTTTTTGACTTATATCCGAATGAAGTATTGTGAGAACGGGCAGGGTTTTTTTCCTCCTTGTCATAAGTTCGGAGGAGTGTGGGGGACGTAACATTGGTGTGCCAGGAGATGCACGATGCAAGTTCCTCGGTTGAATCCGTGGTGATTTGTACGACTTTGGCGCCTAGTATGGGGGCACAAACTTAAAGTAGAGTAGATTAGTAGGGTTAGCCGGTACTACTAGTCTGATCTACGTGAAGTCTGTGCTCTAATGATAGCGGCCAGAGTCATTCGAATCGTCGGAAATTTCGCTGCGCAGTTTGGCGCGTGCATCTTGGGTCTTCCACGATAATTTTCCTATCACTCCTCATCCTCCTTCGAAAAAAAAATCGCATTAGCAGAGCCATTACTTTGTTGTGACGCTCTTGAAAACATCCCAAGTCGCGGCGCTGAGAGACCGCGTAGCAGATATACCATACTGGAAGCATGGCGCATTCTCTCACTGCAATCATTCAAAAGAGCGCCCCCTCCCCCCTTACTACATTTTCATCGCATCAGTGATACTTAACTTTTCAGGCTAGCCGAGTACCCCTTGCACTTCGTGCGGAGAGTGCGCTGGCTGCGCGGTGCCTCCACACCACTGTCGCTCGTAGGGACATTGACAGTGCTGCCAAATACATCGGAGCTGGAGCGGCTACCGTCGGTGTTGCTGGTTCTGGAGCTGGTATTGGCAACGTATTTGGAGCCCTCGTTATCGGATACGCCAGAAACCCATCATTGAAGCAACAGCTGTTCTCATATGCTATTCTCGGATTTGCCCTCTCCGAAGCTATGGGACTTTTCTGCCTCACTATGGGTTTCATGATTCTGTTCGCTCTGTAAGCTTGTTCATTATGGAACGTCATGATCATCCCCATGTTTATTGTTATATCGAAAATTGGATGAGGAATAGTTTTCAGACCATTAGGTTAAGATGAAGTCGATTAATTATTCTGTGTACAAAGAGTAATGTCGCAGTCATAGCTGTTTGGTTGAAGTACGACTCATGGAGTGCTAATTTAAAAAAGACATTTTCGAGCACAGAAGTGGAATATACGCTGAGATGCTTACGTAGTCACAGCTAAAATCATTGTGTTGAGGCCTTAGCAGTGCACGCAAATCCCGCTGCTTTCGATTTCCCTTGCTTCAACTGCATTTTCCTTAGCTTGTCATAAATGGTAATTCAAAATTAGAACCATAACAAAGTTGTCGACAGCAGAAGCTGCTGAACTAGGTGCTCGCATACGTCAAAATAGAATTTTTCGAATCTACATTTAATGCTTGCAAACCTTCAATTAATGCCTCAACTGGGACTAAAATACCTGAGCAGGTTTTAATACGCGTTGATTTCCGGTCCTACTTTACCGTGGCTATTTTTACGTGACGAGAAGTGGAGTTCCACATGGGCCCTTTCATAC
This sequence comes from Haemonchus placei, assembly GCA_900617895.1. Lineage (NCBI taxonomy): Eukaryota > Metazoa > Nematoda > Chromadorea > Rhabditida > Trichostrongylidae > Haemonchus > Haemonchus placei. The sequence goes on from UZAF01019290.1 coordinate 11,260, forward strand.
TATCAGTCGAACTTTCCGGCTACCGCCAGGCGCTCCTTTTCGTGTAGGAATGACCTGTCGCTTACGTTCCCACCAAAATTCGGGTGTAGTGATACAGTAGAACAGAAGGTGAAAATTCTTGGCTAAACACACCCACACACACACCTTATTTCGCGAGTGCCGTCGCGTCCGTCATGAGCGAAGTTGTGCTCGACTTGTTCAAGTAAGTTGGTTCATTTCATTTTTTCGACCTGACTGCGCACCTTCGCTAAGCTCATTTTACGCACGGTACGCCCACGCGGGTGCAGACGTGACTTTCCATCCACCATCGGTGACCCTGTCTCGCGTACTCCTACCAGAGTTAAGCGCTCTAGGCCCAAAGTAGTATTTTCGCGCAAGCTATGCAGTTTGGGCGGGGTCCAGTCCTACCAGCCGCCATAAGAGTTCCCATGCTGCCGGCCGTACTCCAAATTTGAATGCTCGAGGTCCAGTTACAGAAACGAAAATTCATTCCGGCACTCGGCTCTTACAGTAAACCCCTGGTTTGCCCACTACCCACCCCCGTGTCCTTGCCCAAGACCCCTTTTCGACGCGTTGTATATGTAACGGGTGAAGATTTGGTTTAAACACGTGTCGGATTACTGTAAGAGCCGAATGCCGGATGAATTTTCGTTTTTGTGATCCAATTAGATAGGAGTCTGAATTTCTGGTCGGAAAAACACCAACAGAAACAGCAGATTATATATGTAGGATTACCAAAGGTTTGGCAATCGTAGACCTAGTGGTCCGGTAACCTCACCCAGTAAAACAGCAGGGACAAGATGGTCAAGGGTTTAAAGGATAGAGAATAAATTTTTGGCGTTAATCAATCCCGTCTGAGGGATGCGCCCCCGCACTCGACTTCCATTCAGAATCGTAGTGGCGTAATGCGTGCGTATATGGTCTATAGAATGGCTT
>UZAF01019291.1:6728-25170 GCA_900617895.1 Haemonchus placei
ATTTGATGTAACCTCTCTATTGACTGACAACAACGCTAAGAGGCTTCAACTCACTAGACAGGCTATCGCGATGAATATGAGCATAGCTTGATTCGGGCCTTGCGCCTTCCTACGTTCTGGTGACCTTTTTATATGACCATGATAGCTTCAAAGGCGTCGTCTGCGTAAATAGCAAGGGGCCTGTCAACTGTTACAACACCTCATTATTTTTGACATTCATTGATTTCATAACGGTTTCTGAAACAGTTAGAGGAATTTGAGCCAGCGACCACCGAACTACCTTAGCTCATCAAAAAATAATTTTTCTACATCGGAATGTGCTGGTAGTAGAGCTTCAAACCTTAAATCCTAGTAGGTTTCGAATCCGAGAAAATAAAAATCGACATCAGTTCACAAAAAACCAACAGCCAAACCAGCACTCCATCTGGAGCTCCAAATTCGAAATTATATTTCGATGAGCGAAGGTAGGTTTATGGTCGCTGCATCATTATGAAATCAATGAATGTCAAAAATAATGAGGTGCTGTAATAGTTGTCAGGCCCCTTGCTATTTACGCAGACGACGCCTTTGTAGCTATCATGGTCATATAAAAAGGTCACCAGAACGTAGGAAGGCGCAAGGCCCGAATCAAGCTATGCTCATATTCATCGCGATAGCCTGTCTAGTGAGTTGAAGCCTCTTAGCGTTGTTGTCAGTCAATGGAGAGGTTACATCAAATACGTTTAGGTGGTTCAACCTGTGTCGGGAAGAGTTCGTGAGTGGTTTTCAGTGGAGAGTTGTGGACATTGCTTATTTCATAGGTTCGGTGATAATGTAAAATTTTCAGTGAGGCATGAAAATCCCAACGAATTACGGGCTAAAAGATCAGACGCTCTTGAAGATGAAGAGACAGCAGAAAGCCCAACCGAGGAGGATGCCGAGGAACCACTAGATGATTCTTCTGAGGATGCCGCTGAAGAACTTGAAGAAGACTCTGCCGAAGAAACCACCAAGAGCCGAAATGAGGAGGATGATGAGGATCCATCAGACGATGCGTCCGAAGAAGACGAAGACGAAGAATCCACGGAGAGCCCGAGCGAGGACGATGCTGAGGAATTATCAGAGGAGTCCGATGAAGATGCCCCCGAAGACAACGAACAAGACTCTACCGAGGAAACCACCAAGAGCCGAAATGAGGAAGATGACGAGGATCCATCAGACGATGCGTTCGAAGACGACGAAGATGAAGAGAGTGAAGACGATGCCGAAGAGTCGTCAGAGGATTCTTCTGAAGACGCTGCCGAAGATGAAGAAACCTCAGAAAGCCGAAATGAGGAGGATGACGAGGAGCCATCTGAGGAGGATGACGAGGATTCATCTGAAGAGGATGATGAAGATCCATCTGAGGGAGATGACGATGATTCTTCAGAAACGTCCACAGAAAAGCCGAAGGAAATTCCCAAAAAGAAACCAACAGGCAAGCGATTCCCGAGTTTCTGCAAAAATTGCAAACTTCATTCGTATCTTATGCAACGTCGATTTTCTAGTTCACTGCCCCTCTCAAAGCGAAATGACAGATGAAGTCAGACAAGTGTTCCTTGACAAACACAATGAATACCGGTCAATTTGTTTACGTGATTGATGATATGCTTCTAACTCGCCCGAATCACAAGTATTCAGATCACTCGTTGCCAAAGGAGAAGCTGTAGATGCACGAGGCGGAACTACCCCAAAAGCTGCAAAACTACCTAAACTGGTATGACTGCTCTGTTTTTATGTATTATGATCGCTAATTTAACGGGCATTTTAACTTAGCAACGAGGCATAGGTAGCTTGGCACATATGAGTCACAAGCGGAGGTTTTGTAATGTTCAATCCAGACCTACGATTGCGACATTGAGTCGAAAGCAATGAATTGGATAAAAAAGTGTATGTACATGCCATCCCGATTGAGCAAAAGATTGAACCTAGGAGAAAATATGTATATGTCATATGAGGCTAAAGATAACAAGACGGCAGCTGCAGAAGAGGTAAGACATTAGGCTGGAAGAGCTCTGCGGATAGCAATGGACTAGCTTTATTGCAGAGTACCTTCAGCTGGTTCAGCTCACTGCAAAATGTTGGCATAGNAAAATGTTGGCATAGGAGACGAGACCGTTTTCAATAAGAACATGATTTACGACGGTGTTGGTTACTACACTCAGGTGAGTTACTATACAACTGTTCTGTATCAATACTCAATGCCAAAAAAGTGCTTTAGCTGGTGTGGCAAAACACCCACAAAATTGGATGTGCTGTAGCATCGTGTAATAGCATGACCTTAGTAGGCTGCCTCTACAATCCGAGGTAAGTGGTTCACTTTGTGAGAGGCGATATTTCCTCAAAAGATCTTTTCAGTGGCAACATCGAAGGAGAAGTCATCTATGAGATCGGGGAGCCATGCACTGGCTGCACATGCAGCAAGGATGAAGGGCTTTGTGTTGCTCAATAACTAATTTAGGAATAAACATTCACTGATAGATGAAATGTTCCATTCAGCTCTGCCAAGATTTGGAATGTATTTTCTATTCATTCCCTTTTGTTCTGATGACTTTGCTTACCATGCATAAGCAGGAAGGAATTTACAGCGCTGGCGAAATCCTACTTCGGATGTCGAATGAAAAATAGGAATCGAAAACAAAGAGCCGAAAGTTACATATGAAGGAGAAAGAACGTATCAGTGTCGGGAGCATGTGGTGCAGGAGGCAGCTTTGTGAGAAGAACAAAAGTCTACTCAAGTCGTGATGCATACCTCATCCATTACGTACTGAAATCGGTACGCCAATATCCCAAACCACTGATGCAAAGCTCGATTTATTGGTTATGGCGCTCCTTACCCAGGCTGGAGTGGTAGGAATCCAGGTCTCATCGAGAACCGGATAATCATTGCCGTATATTTGAGGTCAGATTGAGTGATGGGGTTTTAGATCTATAGTAGAAGAATCCGAGCACCAAGTCAATAAGACAAATAGATAATAAAATAATAGATAGAAAAATATGACTAGGCGAGATCACTTCGGTACATCATCAGGATAAGAAGTCGATCAAAAGAGATGTTTTCCACTTACACCAACATAAGGGTTTGGAACATAGACACAAGGGAAGGAGGCTCCGCCTATGTGTTTCGTAACCTGCAATCGCGAATTCTCGAAAGGGCAAGTCAGTAAAGCTGCTACTCATGTGGAATTCTTGAATTTTGCGATCTGACTCATGAATAAGGCTCGTTCACTGTCGGAAAAGGAAGAAGAAACGGCTAGGGGTCCAACGCGCACGGTCACTGGATCGAATCCAGGATCGATATCCGCCCAGGCCAACCAAGCCTTCCATTTCTTCGGGGTCGGCTGATTGCTACCGGACTCATCTGGGAGGATCAAAGCACCGACTCATACATCGGCTGGCCACCGCTAGTCATTGTATAGGCCCCATACGCATTCATTACGCCTCTACGATTCCAATGGAAGTCGAATGAGTGGGGGCATCTCTCAAACGGGATTGTTTAATTTGCCAAGGCTTCACCCGTATTTCTTTTATACATAACCTCGCTGACACATTCATACATCATAAATGTTACTTCCTCGTCAAAAAAAAAAGAAAATTTCTTATTGAAACATTCCAATTAATCCAGAGACTGACTCACCATTAAGTCTCCGAATCCAATAGTGAATATTGAAGTGAAACTAAAGTAAATAGCATCCCGAAATTGCAGGTCAGCAAAATAATGAAATAAAAAACCACCAATCACCGGATAAAAGCATAGTAGGAAAAGAAATATTCCTGTCGGCCATGCCATAGACTGGAAATAGGTTTGTCAAAAGTGCTTCTCTAGATGGAACTCGAAAAAAATGCCTTTGTGGGACTCTACCTTAACAAAACCTGGGATCCACATTCAAAATCTATGTCATTATTCAAGGCACCAAAGCTCATAACAATGTTTTGAGTCAGGCTTACCTCATTAAAACAGACTGTGACGAATCGGCTTAGGAACTTCCCTGTGTCAGCCATAGTGACAAGGGCCAACGGCATCCCGACGATTCCATAGACAATTAGCAAAAGTTTCCCCATCTCCGAACTGGGACAGACGTTACCGTATCCTGTACCATAAACAAGAGCTTATTCACGAAGAAAACAACAGAAAAAGTTGACTAAAGCTGCGCAAAGCTCCCCATTCGTTGTTTCCACATTTCCGACTCATATATTGCTAATCAAAGCTATAAATTACCTACGGAGCTGTTAAGATTTCAAAAGATGCATTAAACGAACCAACAGGAATGATAGTGGTAGTCGTGAATAACACCGCAGCTGGAAATGTCCAAATATCCTTCTCCAATGATTGGTTGGTGAAGTGAGTTTCAAATACATGAGCATAGTGAGGATTTTCAAAGAGCAGCAGAATGTTCCTTATGTAAGCATCGACGGTCTGTTCCACATCGTCACCTCTTTCACTGACATTCGAAACGAATTCCTTAAAAATAGATTTATGAAATGTCGATGAAAGATGGAATCGTTAAGCCTTCTGACAAACAGAGATCCACTTGTCAAGAACACACTATGCGTGGTACACTATGATGGGGAACGTCCGTTGCGTGCGTCCGTAGAAAATTGGTCACCCCGCCCACTTCGCGCGCGGCGCACCCCACTAAGGTCTCGAGATGACATCACAGTACCATCAAGTGTCAGTGGAGCGAATGATTTGCATTTGGTCGTGTTATCTCCTCTTTTGGCTTAATGCCGTGGAACAAGGGCAATTTGTATGCCTCGCTGTCAATTGCGACGTTTGTCAAAGATCGCGGGCTGAGCCGCCGCGTGGGGCGGCTGCGGCGTGACCTAATCTCGACGGACGCGCGCAACGAAGCGCACCCCACTAAGGTCTCGAGATGACATCACAGTACCATCAAGTGTCAGTGGAGCGAATGATTTGCATTTGGTCGTGTTAACTCCTCTTCTGGCTTAATGCCGTGGAACAAGGGCAATTTGTATGCCTCGCTGTCAACTGCGACGTTTGTCAAAGATCGCGGGCTGACCCGCCACGTCGGGCGGCTGCGGCGTGACCTAACTTCGACGGACGCGCGCAACGAAGCGCACCCCACTATGATACATATATTGTATAATATGTTAGAAGGTTTTTTTGCTATGTTCGTTAGATTCGAGTATGGGATGACTCCCGAGCACCTCCTAAATTTTTGACAGCAATAGAAGTCTGGTCTAACCTACACATTGCGCGCTTTGGCACTCCTACGCCCTTTCACGTGGCTAGCACACCTGGTCTTTGATAACCTCATGTTAACAAAAGTATCCCTAACCTTCGTCCGTTTGAAGAGCTAGGAATTCCGCATTGTGCTGTCACTTGAGTGCGTTCAAAAACTTTGAGCTTTATTCTTTCTACAGCACGATGAATGAGCAGTCGACGTATTTACACTTTTTCCATCTTTGGTCGCTTCGATCAAGACTCTTCCCTAGTCTATGAACTCCTGTGCTAGCGTAGCAAGCTTGGACGTCACTTGGTAAGCTTGTCTGAAGCGCGCGTTAGTCCGAGCTGGCACAGCAGCTCCAGAATTACAGAAGCGCCTCTCAGCGGCAAAGTAAGAATCAAGCGCAGAGCAAACGACGGTTGACTTTCGAAACAACAGTGATCTCAGTGGAGTTATTAATTAGGCCTTTATAGGACGCGAGGCTTTTTTTCCTGAAGAAATGGACTTCCTTCCGAGTACCTTCCAATACCTCGAATGTAAGCTTTTGGCTGTTCTAGCATGCTCATCTACGGCTAACATTGTCTCGTAATCTATGGGTCTAGAGTTGCTTCAGTGAAAGAGGACCTTAGGAAATCCATTAATGCTTTCGCTTGAGCTAATAATTGCTAGTTAAAGGCACCGTTCACGATAATTTTGGGTAATCCAGATTATGATAAAAAATGGAAGACAAGATCGAAACTAGTGCGACTGATGTGAAGGAACTGCGTGCATCGGTGTTTCTAAAGTGAAAAAAGGCTTCGAAAAATTGTTTAAAAGGGGGCTGGACGTGAATGAAACCAGAAAAATGAAGAAGGGTGAGGCGTCCGGACGAGCTAAATAGCGTGTTTCACTGCGCGCGTGTGGGTCCTGGTGCGAAGAACAGACAATGGTAAGCAAAAATTCATTCACTTATAAGCATAAATAAACAAAAAAAAACCCTAGTAACAGCAAAAGTAGCTCACCCTTTTTAGATTCTAGGAGTAGGAAATTATTAAATAAGGTATCGCGGCAGCAAAAAGAAAAACAGAGGAAAGAAGAATGGGAGAAAAACATCGCCTCATCACTCGGCGATTAGCTGATTGTGCGTGGGTCCTAGAACGAATAATAGTAATCTGTATTGTCTCGACACTCGTCTAACGTGACACCGATCGAGGGGCGGAAACGCGAACGACGGCAACAACGGGGCTGCCACTATGCCCTGGACGTCGAGACTCAATAACTTTTTTATCGTGAACGGTGCCTTTAAGGTTTTGTTAACATTAATTGCTTCTTGATTCATCAGTTGGCTCTGAATCACGAACACTCTGAATCAAAATTTAGAGGAGAAACTCAGTGTACGAAATTGTGCACAGACCGATTTTGTCCACCTACAGAAGAACTTCTAATGGCAACTCAATAAATTCTTCCCAAAACTTTTCTCGTTTCTTATCTTAGCCCTCTTATCAGGGCTAACTACTGATCTTAATGCTTCATACATATCATCACAACGTACTTTGCTCATTTTGTCAAACAATTCCAAAGCTTCAGTCCTCTTTTCAAGCTCAAGAGGTCGTTCAATCTTCTGGAACAGGTGCGCTCCAAGCACAATATAAGTTATGCACGTGATAACCAGGGCGATGTGAACGAATACAGCACGAAATTTCTGAAAACATTTTTCTAAAGTTTGAGCAGGAAGTCTGTCCCAGGTTTACTTCATTAGACAACATGAACTGACGCTTCTTTTCCAAAAATTCTGCTCGTGCTCTGCTGAAGAATTGGATCTGCCACGTTTTCTTGCACTCATATCCACTGGCTCTTATCAAGTTGACAGCTCTTCATCATCATTAATTGCCACAGTAGAAAACTGGAAGGAACAAATACTACAAGCATACTTCTCATAAAGAAAAGGTCACTCTGGAAGTGACCCATTCCATGAAGAAAAGGCACTCAGGTAGTGTCCAATTTGAGATTAAATCAGGAACTTGGGCGCAGAAAACCTACAATCTTTGCTATATTCAGACCACATAAGTGGTGTGTCTGTCTGTTTGTCTGCCACAAAATTCTGTATCCTTACTAGATGAAAACCCCACAAACTTGGTGTGTCTGTTTGTTTATTTGTTTGTTTTCCGTGTGCTTGTTTGCCTGTCTGTTTGTTTATTTGCCACAATATTCGGTATCATCTGAAGAAGCACCTGAACAGATCCAAACAAGTAGAGAATGTGTGGAGTTTAGGGCGAGACCAGCAGGGCGCATATTAGCCCAGCGGAACCACGTCCCCAAAAGGCGGGACGTGCGCCGAAGTGAATGGTGATGAAGGCGAAACTACTTATTTCGGCTTTAGAAAAGCACAGACACCAGAAAAAAAAAATGGGCGAAGGTTAGGAACGGGGCGCAACCCAGATGAACGAGGTCCACCTATGGGGCGGAGCGTTCTCAGGTTGGGAGTAAGTAAACTTCTATATGGATTTATAACTTGGTTCAAGAAAGGCGTGATACAAGAAAAAAAGGGCCTCAAGACCTAGTAGGTGGTGGTCATGCGTAATTCTAGAGAAGCTCCGCCCACGGTGGGCGGGGCGTTCACTGAAACAAAAGTTACTTTAAGAAGTTACGTATAACTTTGTTGAAAACGCTCTCAAATGGGAGAAAACGGAACGATTTTTGAACGCTTTTCCCCTTTTTTGAATCACAACTAATCCATGGTCTTCCTTAAGCCTGGAGCACAAGAGTTGTCAGAATTAGATGGCTTTATTACAGCAACTACATGGGCCCTGTTTGGAGAAGAATCCGACAAGTGCAGCGTCCGCTACTCCCACCATCGACCAACAGCCCAGGTATTATTCCCACTCAGGGTAATGCACGAACATGTGACCTTGCAGTGTAAACAACATTTGACGATTTCATTTGCTCCAAGGTCCACAATAATTTCACAGCTAACGAAATGAATTAGTGTGATTCTCATCGATAAAAAAAAACTGGGACACAGACGAAATTCTCATTTTGCTTGATTAAATACAATTCAAGCTAAAATATGCCTCTTTAAATGGATAGACGAAAACCTTCATTACTTTCCAAACGGCTTAATGGAAACCTGATGTGATGGACGTGTCATGCAACTTTTTTACTGTCAAAATGGCCTATTTCTCGGTAAATAGGGTTAGGGTTTTGTATGCTTCAGCTCTTCGACTAATTCCAGCTTCAGCTATTTGACAAATCCCAAAAGATCGCTCTTGATTTAAATTCGTTACCTACTGGAAGAGATGTTCGGTATAGTTAATGGGATGTGAAAGCAAAGGAGTATTCAGACTAGTCCTTTAAAATGACCGATTCTGTGAAATCGGAAAGCTTTGAGAAACAAAAGAAGTTTAGGTGAGGTATAGCATGGCGTCCCAAATCGGACTTCCTCCGACTACTTTACTTTGATCCACTTTTTTCCGAACAGCGACACTTATCCATCCTATTTTCAAATGTCTCCCCATCTACGATATGTCAGAATTTTTATTCGTTTCTTAGAATAGAAAAAAGGAGCCATTGAGTTTGTGGATGTGAAAACGAACCTATCGGCATAATTTCTCAATAAGAAAGGGTAATTGATCACTCAAGAATCAAGAAAGGACAATGGAAGTATTCCGTGTTCATCTCGACTTCTCAGGCAATAACGGATTATTTATTTATTTGTTTGTTCATTATAGACCCTTAGAGGAGTGCCTAACTCAGCGAACAATAATCTCCATCATAAAAATGGAACTGATCATAGAAGAATAATAATGTGAAGGTAATCGTATAGAAATGCCCATTTAGAATCAAAGGGATTTCGCTACTGGCAGTCGCCTGTGGCGACAGCAGAATTTTCTTGCCGCTTGAGCGGTGGACCTTGGCCTGCGAAGAAGAAGATAGCCCGAAACGTCAGGCCGCTGGATTAACAAAGTGTTCCACCTAACAACCTCCCACGGCACTAAATTCCTACATATTTTTCCCATCAGAAGGATTCTCATCACAGAAAGTCGCCTGCCAAGGTGAACTCCCATGGTAACCAGCAGTCAAGCATGAACAGTTAGTACTGGCCAATTAAAACAATAATATATTTTATAAGGTTCCCAAAGTTGTCATTAACAAACAAGGATGGCAGTAGGCTCTGGATGGACACTAGAAAGAGGTTCTGTGAAGTTGTTAATTGGGAGGGTTGAAAGAGGAACGGTCTCAAAGGTAAAGATATTGGAAGAATATCGAAGCCCTGATTGGAATTTTCTTGGTTTTTCCAGCAATTGGCTATGTGGCAGATAAGACAGGGTAGCTGAGTGAAGAGGAAAACGAAATGAGGTAGAAAATAGTAAAAACAAAAATATACCCGCGTCGCGATCTTTTTTTTGACCGAAAAAACCACAAAACGACCGAAACGAGTACGAGAGACAATCCAAAACGTAAGAAAACTAAAGGGGCCCCTTAGGCATAACTTTCCATTTGGGATAGAAATAAAATAATGTCATAAATGAAGTCGGACGACGTACACGAACATCCATATCCATGACTTATTAGCGAAGGTCGTAATGAGGGGTGCAAGAGGATTATTGCCTGAATGAAGGCCGAAAAGCTCTCATTCGTAAGACGTGAAATAAATTCTATGCATTTCATACGACTTCATCTACATTTTGAACAATTTTAGGGTTTTTCCAACCGTAGGGTCAAAAAAGACTGGAGAGGCTTTGCATAAGTGAATGACAAAGCAATGTTTCGTTAGGTGTCGTAAAGGAAACCTCCGCTGAGACCCTATTATGGATAATAGTAGCCCAGTCTAAGTAGGCCATATATGGCTCCAGATTGATATGCGACACATTGCATGCTATATCCTGGTGGTGCGAGACAAATTACTCATAGCCAGGAAGGTTGGATTTCCGACCAAGGCTCATTCAGCTACCCTAACAGCCACATTTGAACTGAAAACCCTCAGGATTTGAAGGTCTGTACAGGGATAGCTTGCATTTTATCAAAATGGAGAATTCATGGACTTAACAAAGAAATTCTCCCTTCGATTTGAGCATCTGCAAAAGGTTAGGTAGACGGCCTAGTGCTCCACAACTCCTCTGGGATGCGCCACAGACTTGGAATCAATCCGTCTTTTCAGAGAGTACCAGTAGTACAACTCGTCCATATAGGTTGTTAGCAAAGCGTTTAGACTGAACATTAAAATTCAGAACCTAATACATGCCTTTAGAAATAATATCTTTGTCCAAAAAGGACTTTTGTTTTGGGGGCAGTAGTGGTGTGGTGGCAAGTGGCGCACTATCACACGAACAAGGTCATGGTTCGAATCTTGAACCATAGCGGCCTGGGATAACCGTGTGTTCTATCCATCCGGGGCCGGCTAATTGTGGTCAGATTCGTCTAGGAGAACAAGAGCGCTGACTTCTACATCGGCTGACCTCATTGTATAGGCTACATGCGCTTACAAACGCCTTTACGATTCTGAGAGGAATCCGAGTGCAGGGAGCATCTCGTAAATGGGACCAACGCCAAAAAGCTTCGCAAATGTTTAAGAAACTCTCACAAGAATTAAGGCTGCATTAACTGGATTTTCTGACTCTCGAGAGTTTGAAAATAACTTTTACTAGCATCTGCAAGATCAGCGAACGAATACACCGAAAACAAACAAACAAACAAACAGGGCAAACATACTCTGAACATACCTTGCACTTCAGGAGGGAAAAATGTGCACACGAATGCTGGAACGTTCCTGAAATGTGAGAAATTTCACAAAAACTTCCTTGAACAACGTCTGTTTCCACGCCAATGAGCAAATTTCATCTTTTTTCCTATCTTCATTTTTCGGAAGAGGTGTGGTATGCACATTCAGGAGGATGTGCTGCTTCCCTATAGATGATGAGGCGTGAGGAGGATTTGCACTTAATTTTCGAAATGAGCAGCGGGGAATAATTGAGGCTCTTATCCTTCGATTGTCGAGGTAGATAAAGCAAAGCCGTCTGTGAAACCCCTTGAAGGTGTTAGTATTCGGGAGAAGGGACAGAATAAACGGCTGAGCATGCATCTTTTCGAGACTCTCTAGAAAACTAGAAAACGATCGATAATCGATCGATAAGAAGTCGTCATCGATGAGCGGGATCGCAGTTTTCACAGTTTGTAGGGGGAAGTTTGAATGGTCTATGATGTCCCCAATTTCCGGTTGGACAGACTCTCAAACGCAGTGCGTTATTCAGGGCTGTTCAGGGAAGTTATCGAGTAAATCTGTCAAATTAAACTAGACTGGCCTTGGACCATTCAATTCTTCAGCCACTATTATGACAGTCAGGATATAACAAGTGGGAAGCCATGGTCTTTTCGTCGATCCCCAGATGGTATGCTTGATGCACTTCCCCATCAGGAGTCAGCACCTCTCTTGAATTTCGGAGCAGTAACTTCTCATGCCTTCCTTCTGCTACTTGTTCTCCAAGGTCTCTTCAGAGCACCACCAAACGGAATCGCAATCACCAGAATGAGTGCAGGAAGACTCCCATACCCAGTCTTGCCACAACCGCCTTGTGCCATCGGGTAGGTGTCTAAGATAAGAGAACACAGCTCTGTTTGAGTGCTTAGGCGAATTCGAATAAATCAAAGCAATCACAGGCACCATAATGTTTTTGGGTGAAAGGGGGATAGGGGAGCATGCTGACAAATGTCGTCCAGCTTGTTTTCGTTACTTTAGAGTTCATAATCCTTTACGACCTTTTTAGGCAAGGTGAATCAACGTCAGATGGCATTGACAAGACCTTTGAAGAATGCAAATCTAATTCGACCTAAGCCATTTAATCCTTCCATCCAGTGGGGTAGCATGTTGTTCTTAAAATCTTTGGAAGAGAGCAAGGGAATCTCATAGCTGTTACATAGCAATGCATGCAGTTTACATTCACTTAACAGTATGTCAAAAAACAGCAACAAAAATTTTGAGGATAATAATAATAAAATAAAATCAAAGGCACAGTTCACGATAGTTCTGAAGTGCCTTTTTCAAGTCGAAAAGCGGAAGTATTGGTTGGGAATAAAGCATCGGTGGAAAAGGGAGCAAGAAAATCCGCCAATTTCGAGGAAAATAAGGCTTCACAGAAGTAGTGGAAATAGAGTTTGTACGAGATTTCCCTGACGGAAATGACATGGAACGGGTATTTGGACGAGTTTTCAGCCGTTGTAGTTGCGCCGAGGTGACTACATCGAGCCAAAACTGTCCAGATTTGCCTTTCACTGCTTCGATGGGTCATGGCAAGCTGTTTGAGCTTCCTACATTGTTCCCTTATGTCTGATAGAGCCTCTAAAATGCCGTTGAAACTCGTCCACAACGGGCATTCACACGATACAATCACTGGCCCCTTGTTGGACCCAAGACAGGACGTTTCCCGACCTGACATCGGTACATATGGTACCAAGAGGGGCCTCGAATTTAACCCATGAGGAAATCATAGGAACCAGTTTCATCGTGAACTGTGCCTTTGAGTAAAAATAGTAAATGATCATGATAATGGTTAGTTAGAAGGACGCGCTGAATGATGCCTTTTTTGATATCACTCCTCTAGGTTTCGAGGAAAGATGAAATTGGAGCCTCCGTAGGTCAGACGAACGTCTAACCATCTTCTCGAGTTAGCGTTCAGGTTGTCCTGAGGCAATACCGTAGGCCTTCCCTGGTGGACCCTTCAGCAGGCTCTGTAGTAATCTTGTTTACCAAACTCTCCATCAGTTGTCTAGCAAGGAAGGTAGGTACGATTCATAACACGTATTAATTTTTATTGAGTTTCGGAGAAACTATGTTATCCTGAGTACTAAGAGGCAGATGATTTGTTGACAAACAATCACATGTAACGCCATTTCTCTTCTGCCAAATCAATTGACGGCACGTATTCATCATCAGATTTCTGTTCACTTGCTTTCTGTTGCCCAGCCGGATCTGAACGGGAGCTACTTCTTCATTGCTCTGGCTAGCTTATTGAACCTTGCCATCATATTGCCTTTAGAATTACTCTGACACCAATTAATACTCTTGGCATGAGCCCAATTTTGAAGAGATCAATAAGCACAAGACACAAGCATGAGCCAACCCTTATTTCACAGAAACTATGAAGAAGAGGCGGAGGTGGTGTAGTGGCGAGGTGCGCATTGTCACACGGACATGGCCGAAGATTCAATTTCAGCTCGATGTTTCCCCAAGTCAATCAAACTCTCCAAGGCCTTCAAGGTCGGTTAACTGGTACCAGGATTGTCGGGGGAGAAAAAGCCCCGGCTAGTAATCTTGCATTTCTGGGAGGATAGACTCGACGCCCTGTTTCCCATATTTTCAGGAATGATTTCCGTGCATAAGCGCGGTGTTTCTCCTTCTGTGATTCTCCATTTTGTGAGTTTTCCACTTTGGGGCCATTACCAGTAGGCCATCCCAATTTTTGACGTTAGAAGCTGAAAAGTTAAGGAATGATTTTTTTCAGTCGTCACTTAAACTTTATCGTACAGACATTCTCTTTGATGGCAGTGACATTGAAGAGAGCACCACGCACTGCAGTCCACCCGGAAACTCGCCGTGAATCGCTCGCCGAGGTTGGAAGACGTATCAAACTGTTGTCTAGGAACTTCTGTTATGTAGACCTACACTATACGCTAGTCATATAGAGGGCAGCGCTCACAGTAATGGTTGGGCAATATAAATGGTAGAACAGTCAACACGATGGTCGTTCGAGAGAATATCCATCAAAGCAATCGTCGATTCAATAAGACATAGTCACTCTTAGAGGAAGGAATATGAGTCAGGTTTCTTACTGTGCGTTACTTGAATGTTCACAAAAGTAAAAATTTACTAACCTCGAGAAGGAGAGCAACCACCACGGTGATGATCGTCCTGGAAATAATTTGAAGTTAGACAAAGTAAAATAATATCGAAAATTGTGTCCACTTACGGCGAACGGCGACTGAGAACGTCGTTTGTCGCTCTTTTGACTCTGCAAAATTACCAGTTGAGGTAGATTGGCAGCAAGAAATTAAAAACATTTGAAGTCCCTCAAAAGACGATTCCCTACTACATTATGCCCTACGGCCAAAAAATATACATGATTAGTGGTGAGTACGCATGAATCCCCTAGGAACACCACGCATTAGATCTCTATTCTCGAGCTCGAAAAAATTTGAATTGATTGATTTGAGAATTGAAATTTCAATAGGGCCCGGGCTGCATCCTGCAGAATCCCCTACGGTCCCATCCCGACCACTACGCTCTACAGTATCCAGGGAAGCAGAGGTAACGGCTATGAGGAAGGCAGAAAAGACTGCTTGGCTTCATAGGACCGAGAAGAGGGTGTTTCTGTGAGGAATACGTGAGAAAATCTCAACAAACCCAAGTATAAACATAGTTTTGACTTGATGTTTTTTAAGTTTCTGCACAAATTGATGAAGTTTGATCTTAGTCCACCCACCTTAGCGCAAACCCCGCCCACTCCGGGGAATTGATAACATTGCTTCCATTACCTCATGACATTTTTTGCCGCATTCTCGAACGTTTTTGAAGATATAATTTTTTTTGGATTCTTTCAAAGGTACGAATTTCTGATCTAAGTCCCGCCCACATTAGTGCAAGGCTTGCCCACTTCTGGGATCTGACCACACTTCTTCGGTTAGTCTGGCCAGTAGTGCTACTAGTTTCTTCAAGAATAAACGCAGTTTCTTGACTGTTGTGAGCTTGCGTCAAGTAATAAGGACACCCTTACCTATGAATGAATACTAGTATATCAAATATGTCTCTCTGCTTCGTCCCAAGCCTTTTTCACCCGAGAAAAAAAAAGAGATTAGAAGGAAGCAGCTCTAGGCGGTATGAAATGCCACTAACGAAGCTCCATGATCTCAAAAAAAAGTCACTAAAAGGAGTTTGAGTAAACAAACCACTTACACTTGACTTATCGCTTCCTACTGGTACCTTCACAACTTTGGCTCTGTGTAGTGCACCACTGCTTTCCATATCGATATGTACAAAGACATCTTCTTGCTGCCCAGAGCGATGCGATCTTCCTCTCTTCGAAGACGACCGTTCGAATCTTGCGTTCTTCGACTTCGATTGGCTATCCTGAAGCACATTCTGTGACTCAACGATCTCTCGGGAATGCCCATGAACCCACCGTTTCATCATTTTCACCTGCCGTTGGCTGTGTTGTATCAATACGGACGACCTTGTCCTAGAAATTTTGCTATCAATGGGTCCATTCAAAACCTTGTAGTCGGGAGAATCTTTTTTCTAGACGTTATGAACCTATCTATGATCTCTTCCGAATTATTTTTCCCAAGACAGACATTTTTGCGAATCTTCCTTACGGCCTCTTATGTCAAGAAAATCATGAGAAGTTCTCGAACGTTACAGGAATTTCTTATAGATTCCGAATTATTATTGAATAATCCATTGCCGCTATTCCCACATCATCATCGGCTCGGGATCATTTTAAGAGCCTGAGGAACTCGGTCAGAAGTAAAGATTCATGTTCAGTAACTCGGAATGACTATCAGGCAGCAAACCAATCATGGTAGCCTGGTCCTTTTCCCAGTGCCTTCGAAGCGACAGAAACTGACAATAAGGGTCAGGACGGCACCCGTTTCCTACACCAGTCCGATGATGGGCCCTAGATTGAGAGCGTGGTTGTGATGCAGCATTGCAATGCCCCGTTCTACAACCCGAACACCTTTTTTCTGTATGTAAAAAAGGCGAGATTCAGATGTAATTATTCGAAAAAGGACATGTCGTAGAATAAAACATGTTGTCCGTAAAACTCTGTGCCTATGTATTCTTCACGAGGAGGCTACACTTTCCTATTTTCGGCGTATCAGTACGAAATGATTGAATACGATTTTGGGGACTGTTTCAAAACATAGCCGTCTATAATTCCTGACCAAACTGCTTCGAAAAAAAATCTCATTGAAATACTAAAAAATCGAAGATAGATCTTGGAATGAGTAAAAAATTCTAGACCATATTACATAAAAACCGGATTATTTTCAGAGAATCACAGAAATAAAGATTATTGTAGTGGAATGTAACCCTGTCCTGTTCAAAGCTGGAAAGAACTCACGGCTGCTGATGAGGAACGGCGACCTTCATTTGTCTTGGATGACTTCTTGCTTTCCTGGGACCCTTTCTCAGTTCCTCCCGCTTGATGTGCCCTCCTAAATAAAGTTGGCAGTATTTTGGTGAAGAAGCAGTCTCTGTGATCTTCAGAAAGGGCCTTACCATAGTTAGGCCGCATCGGACAATAACCAATCAATATTAGGTACTAACATAATTATACATTATTACGATTTCAGCGCACTTTATTTCGTTGTCGTTCAAGGGCATTGGGATCTTAAACTCCGTCTAAGACATTTCTTTTTGCAATTCCAAGAACCCTAACTTTTACACCTAATCTAGAGACAAAAGTGGCCAAAGACCATTGGGGATTCAGGCAACTCTTAAAACGGTATCCCTCTATATTTAACTACTCAGTATTGGCAAGAACGTCTCTAAGCGGTGATCCGGGGGCGAAATATGGTACATATGGCTTAAAGGCACAGTTTACGATGCAACGGCTTCTGAGATTCCCAGCTAGCATGAATCTGTGGCTCCCTAGAACGGAATATGGTTTGGTAACGGTTTACCCAAAGTACATAAGCGGCTCTAAAACCGGCTTGGCCTACGCGCACACTGCAAGGGACCGTGTTAGGCTAGCCTTGTTGTTACTGCACTATTCACAGGGCGAGTGAAATAGTACGCTCATGTTAGAGACACCCAGACGGAAACAGGCGGCGATCTCGTTCAACACCTTTCTGCTACTTTTTCGAAGTCGGCAATGGATTCTACTATTTCACCGACAATAGATACCCCAGAATTACCGTAAACTAAGCCTGTAAACTAAGTAAAAACTTATTCAGGTAAGTACAGAAAACCCCGAAGGAAAGTTTCTATAAGGAATGCGCAGATTCACGATCATTGTCTGGGCAATCATGTTCATTCATTACGATTCAATTGATATAGGAGCCAGGAACTATGAAAGATCACCCGAATAAAGTATATATAGTATATACAAAAGCAAAGGTAAAGTCAAAGGAGACTTGTCATGTACAGCTAGCATTTTCGCCAAGAGAAGCAAAGGATATACCTTGGATGATGGTGGGTTCACTCAGTCACAATTCGAGGATGTGGGAAATGGGACGACAGTGGTGAAATACTCGAATAAACCATTACTTGCATTTGAAGATATATAAAAAAANAAAAAAATCGAGAATTGCTCCCTATCTTCGATTCTCGATTTCTGGATATTACTCACTCTGTAGAGCTTCTTCCGGCACTGCCTTTGGGAGCGGAACTCGGGACACCAGAAAACCCTCCTAAATAAATGTTGCGAACACTCAGACAAACGTAACAATATTCACAAACAGGTTTATTGTAAAGAGCCTGAAAGGTTCGGAAAATGCAAATTTTCGTATTTTCGATGTGAACAATTTTTTTCGTCAGTTGGAAGGAGCTATAACAATGTATTGGGATGATTCATGATTATTGCGCATTTTTTACGATGAAAATTTAAAAAAGACATGTTCAAATAAATGCCCCGGAACAAATTCACCACCGAGGTCAAGCACTGCTTCTCTATTGCTAAACAGTCGGATTCCACAGGCGAAAATAATTCCATTCTTATCTTTCATTAGAGGTGATATGCGCCTTGAAATGGTTCATCATGCCCTCCATTACATCGCAAGTTCGGTTCGCTAGAAAATCGTTGAACCGACGACTGACGTGATAATCCTTAGGAGTTTCTGTTGGTGAATAGGGAGGATGTAGGATCAGATTCCATCCCTTAACAGACTTTGGCTGACTGTTCCTTTCAAGAAGAGTTCGTTGAGATGGCTTAGTGGCTGTGCCATCTTCCAACCTTTCTCGAAGTAATACAGCCCAGTGTGTCAAACATGAAGATGACATATTAGACATATTTCTGTTAAGGGAAGCAAGAGAATTATTTCATTAAAAATCATAATTTCGATATTGAAATTGTAGAGAGAGAAAAAAAGCCGCGAAAATATCCGCAATAAATATGCATCAACCTATTAATTATCGAGTTTGAGCTACTACCACAATGTTAGGCCTGAGGCAACTTTTAGCAAAATAAAACAAAGGGTACATAACCTTGCTATCCAGAAATTTCGCAAAACAACTCCGTCGAGCCGGATTCGAACCAGCGACCTAA
>UZAF01019292.1:13514-24123 GCA_900617895.1 Haemonchus placei
ACTCAATCTCTCTGGTACAGTGGAATAGCAGGCTAGGGGTTGTCACTATGTGGTTTTGTGAAAATAAAGTTAGCTCCAATCATTAATGCACTGCAGAGCTGCACATTGTCGATCTGGATAGAAAAGACAGAGTGAAAAAGTCACCGCAGTATATACACTTGCCCTGCCTTGGGGCTGAAAACAGGCCTCATCCACTGAAGATGAGAGAGCAGCGTCTCCGATTCTGCGGAAACCTACTGAAGAGACCTCCAAACCATCCATTGAAGGAGGTAATAGAGTTTGATGATCCAGAGAAGTAACCAGGAGGTGCCCCAAAGCAGAGGTGGCTGGACGTGATCACAAAGGGCCTCGCCGGAGCTGAAGTGACGGCAGAAGATACCGTAGATACAAAGAAGTAAAGTTGCTGACAAGGCTGGCAAGAACAACGAAACCTTCGACAGCACGGGATTGACGCTAGGGAGATGGAACAAAGAACGAATATCTGCTGATACCTTCTACTAGATATAATAACCGAGTTTTTTTTGGAGTACGAATTGTTCATCGTAGTCAATTCCAGTTCATTTATTTTCAATGTCGAACATCTATTGCCATGCCTAATAGTTGTGGCATTCAGGATGGTCCAGAACTTCTCGCTTTTCTTCCAAACCTCCCATATCCTTAGACTGATATAGTTGTAAGTGCGCATTAGTTTCTGGCAAGAGTTTTGACGCCAGCAGTAATGTCTACGTCGGCGATAGAAGAACTAGCCGAGCAAACATCTCCAAAATGGTTCAAGGCTCATTTACTTAGGCACATTTATGGATATCGACCTTGGTTTGAACTGTCGAGTGCCAATAATTCATTATAAAAACTGAACTGGATTTATATTCGAGATAGCCGCCGTCTCAATGTCAAGCCCATCGTTGAATTCGCTTCCACAGTAAAGAATTTAATAGGGGCTGATTAACCTGTTTTGGAATACTGAAATGGGAAATTGCAATTCAACTGCAGCCAGTGCGAGTGAAACCGGTAAGTCGAGCTCTCTGACCGAACCAGTGTTCTATTGTAGACATAAACGGAAACTTTCGTTCAACATACCGAAATGAAGGCGATGGAAAACAAGGTTGAAGTTGGGTTGGTCGAGAAGTCCTGCCATACCTGCACAGGTCCCTCGGGAAAAGGATCAGAAGTCTTTGAATCTTCGAATCCTGTTTCCTTACAGTGGGTCCGGATTCTCATTTGGAAAGAGCCTCAATTGCTCACAGCACTGATCTTTTCGGATAGATTCGTCTACCAAATGGCAATGGACCAGTGACACCGGATTTCTCAAGTGGATATGTTCTATTAAGAGATACAGAACGTCCTGATGGCCTTCGAGAAGGGAATGATGACCGTTTATTCAACGTCTTTCAAGCTTTTCCCTTTATAATCAGCAGTATGTAGCTCGGCAGCAATATTATATTGACTCTCTTCGAGAAATCTCGAGTTTCTTGTCGATCTCGCTATTCTCGTGAAGGATGCCTCATAAAATGCGCTGACAAAAAACGATAAATTGCTTTCCGTGTGTGGATTTCCTTGTACAGCACAGTGACCAACGACAAGGCGAAGGTATCTTGTATAAGATTCAGAAAAAATATGGATTTAAAGCCGTTTGTGAAGTCAAAAGTACATTTTCGTAGGGTTTGCGTACTGATGGGACGCTGGCACAAAGATCTGCTGAGAAGGAATGCTGGTTCAGTGGTAAAGTCCACGTGTCCACTGTGATGCCATCCAAACTCAAAAAGTGACCGACGATAGCCGTAAACTTGACTAGAAAAAGTGAACTACGGTAATACTTCGAGAATAGAAATTAGGTTGGCACATGGTTTCCGGACCACCACTCTGAGGATTTTTTGTGATTAAACTTTTCTCTTGGACATAGCTCTTCAACACAGCATGCAACACTGTTACCTTTAACATAGTACCATCGCTCGAGTAGTAGTAGTATTTGATTCCTCTCACGAAGAACTTCATTGCCTTCTGGTCATGGGAAGGTATGATGTCGATTCTGAGTTCATTACTGTCTGCGTAAATTTTTCTCCTTAGAAAGGTCTAGAAAATGAAAAGTGTGGCAAGCAGTCGATGTAAGGTCAGCGGTGCAGGATGAATGAATCGTACAACTACGGGCCTCGGATTTTTGTGACCTTCCTTAAGTTCACGTGTTATCACGCAGAAAGTGAACTTGATTTGTGTACATGTGCCTTCAACTTGCTGGCTCCGTGGTCGAGTTCGCACAGCAAGATTCTGTACTGTATTAGGTGCTAATCATCAGTTTCCAAAGAGTTCCTCATATGCCACAGAACAGAAATACAGAAGGGCCTCTTTTGGTTGAAGCTCATCCGTTGCAAGTGCAGGGTTGGGGTCTGAGCTGCTATGAATTGAAGCACTATTGGGAAAACTGCGCTTAAACAGTACCTACCTCTTATAGCCACCGTCAGTGTTGGATAGCTAGTCGAGGATTTGATGAAAAGTTGAAAAAATTATTTTTTTATAAGTATAAGAGAAACATGGAAGAGGTAAACCCATTTTTTTCATCAAAGCGTTTAGAAATCTGGAGGAGAGGGTGGGGGAGGAAGGGAAGGGGTTAGGGGAGAGGGAGAGTTTCCTGAGCCCCTAATGGTGATTATTTGGTAGTGGATGATGAAGCCTCTTCGTTTTAAAGAGGATTATAGACACCGAAATGTTGTTTCAAGAAAATGTTGTTTTTCTCCTACAGTGTTTTCACAGCTTAGGTAATAAAACATGTTCATGTGAACAAAGGTTCTTCAATAAGACCGGTTAGATGGTTTATAATCCGTTTAAAAGAACTAAACATCAAACTAGACATTGTGCAACTCACAGAAGTGCTTTATGGCTAAACCAGAATGCTTGAAAGTGTGCGGATAGGAGACGAACTTGAAAGTCAGATCAATGGATTCAACCAGTTACACCCATTACCTTGGAATCAAGGAAGCCATACTAGTTTATGCTGCTCTGTACTGCAAATCGAGTGAGAAGGATTTTCTTAAAGCTGTAGAGAAATCAATCTGCGATTCCGCCACGCACAAGTATGATTCATTATAGGGTAATTCCATACCACTGGAAAGAAAGTTTTGCTCTTAAGTACTTCACTCTGTATGCTTGATTTAGTAATTGAATCATGAACGGAATTAAGAGTAAGGGGTATAGTGTTTACAGGGTATGAAGAACGTTTCTATGTTTTCTTTAAGTAAGACGGTAGATGAAGGGCTGAGGACATGGGATGCAGCACGTACATAGGTGTCACGTCTTGGTTGAGGCTGCACAGTTTACTTAATTGTACATTATTGTACTACGTGTATTTGCCATGGGAGGATTCATCGAGAGTCGATCATTGTCGCTTCCGAAAGTCCACGCGATTCAGCACAGTATTCCATCGCGATCATCTGATTTCTGCAGAAATGACTAGACATTCTACGAAAGGCTGTACTTTTTTTGGGAACAACTCTGTACATTAAGGATGAAGTCGTGTTGTTAATTAAGGGCATGAACGTTCTCCGGTGGAGCATGCGATTGAAGCTCTGTAGTCCTTCGAGGGTTTTAGGAATATTGAAGGTGTATCCTGTAATTGTAGTTCAGCTGCAAACCTTTCTAATTCATTCCATAATTTAATTGCAGATGCATTTGGTGACTGCTCAATAGATAACATTCTGGAGAGCAGTGCAGTCCTTCATCCTAATACAACAACAATGGTGAGACGTTCGTCCACCCATCCACTTTTACTATTATACTTTCTTGCAGTTTTTATTGTCTTGTGAAAATATAACTTGTGCATATCAACCGCCTTCGATGCCAACCTAGTGAGGTATAATTTCGGTTCCTTAAATAATGCATTGCAAAATATTCCGGTGAACTGCAAGCATTCAAAAAGTATAACGGGATGAAGGATTTCCGAGAAGTTTATTTCCTTACATAGGAAAAAAGAGTATCATTCACAAAGACCACACGACTTGGCACAGTATTCCTTCGCAATTGCGTGATAGTTAGAGGTTATGCATGGAGGCTCGTTGTCGTTTGGTAGAGGTGTTTGCATGTATACACAAAACCTTTCTCCTGCTTTCGTCTCCGCCGCTTTGTCCACGCACGGCTGAAAAGATCAAGTGAGACGGGAATGAACTAGATTCAATGTTTATACGTTGTTTGTTACAACCTCAAGCGGTTCGGCTGTATTCCCTATAGAATAAACATCCAGAATCCAGGACAAGGCTCCTTTAGTATTGTTAATCGCTGCTGGATAAGATAACTTACTTCCGCTTTACTTGTGAATGCGTTCAATAGAACAAGGGTGTAAATAAGGTAGAAGAACATTTTGGGTGCCGCTAGATTTGTGATGAGTTCTATGACCTGAAGCAATTTATACTAATATTCACAAAATACTGCACTTTCCCATTGTGTATTATCATTCTCTGTCATAAAGAGGAAGAACAATGGCAAACTGTGGAGTATTTTGTGCATTTGCAATTGTGCAATTGTTTTTTTCAACAGGGCAGTTCACGGTGAGCGAATTCGGTAAAGCAAATGAGGGTTCTCGCAAACACTGCACAGTTTTAAATTGTTATACCTTTTTATGTCAGAAAATGATATTACACAATGGGAAAGTGCAATATTTTGTTGATTGTGGGCTTCCATATTACTTATACAGAATGAATAGCAATTGACGGCCTCTATGATCGGAATCGCTCCAACCACCTGCAACGAAGAAGCTTTAATTCCAATAATACATTTGTAAAATTTGATTGAATGGAATGAAATGCTTTTGGAGGATTCTACTTCTTAACTCAAAGAGGCAAAATCACTCCTAGGTTCAATCATGCGATTATGCAGCCTATATTCCAGTCCGATTATATTAGTGATGACAGTACAGTACAGTCTAGCAGGTGGAAGCGTCCTAAAGAGAGCTACCATTACAAGTTTGGTCTTTTATTTTCACTGGGATAGACTCTATGGGACCTTTGGAGGCTTTAGTGATAACATTGATAAGCGCTCGATTCAGAATCAAGCAAATTTCAGCTTCTAAGAAAGTGGCCGGATTTCGCAGGATTGGTATGATTTTTAGTTTGCGCACTTATCGTTTTTCACGAGTATCCAACAGGACCGTACTGGAATGGAAAATATTTGCAAAGAGTTTCATCAGCACTTTGGAGTTCGTTTACACAGATCCGACCCTGATCAAAAGATCGCTCATGGTTCAGTATAAATGATGTAGGATTACCACAGTCCACCACTTTTCCAGCAACATCCAAAATGTTCTTCTACATTGTCTGCGCTCTTGCCCTACTCAACGCCTTCACAAGTGTAGCGGAAGTAAGTTATCATATACAGCAGCGATTAGCAATACTAAAGGAGCCTTGTCCTGGATTCTGGATGTTTATTCTATAGGAAATACAGCCGAACCGCTTTCGTTGAGGTTGTAACAAACAACGTATAAACATTGAATGTAGTTCATTCCCGTCTCACTTGATCTTTTCAGCCGTGCGTGGATAAAGCGGCGGAGACGANAGCAGGAGAAAGATTTTGTGTATACATGCAAACACCTCTACCAAACGACAACGAGCCTCCATGCATAACCTCTAACTATCACGCAATTGCGAAGGAATATTGTGCTAAGTCGTGTAATCTTTGTGACTAACAGGTGTCGGGTGACAACCTGTGTTGCATTGAAATAAATACTTCTCAACAATCTATCTTTGGTTCCCTTTAAATCATTCTCTTAAACGAAACCCGAAAAAAAGTTTTTTTTGATTTGCTCCAACGAAGGTATTAGTAGCTGAAGAAAAGCTAGGTAATTTAGTTTGCAGTACATGCATTAGGCTACTACGAAATTCCAACAAAATTCCAAACGCCATGTCAGACCTTGATCAATTTGGAAGCTCCTCTGCATTAGTAGGAGGAGTCACGATTTCTTGGTTGAGTACCTCTTCGAAAACGTTTCTCGATGTATTGAGTTGGAATAGATTCGAAGATAAAGTGAGCCTTCAATACACATTGTAATCGGACACGACTATTACTGGGTGAAGGCTGAAGATCTAAACGCAACAAAAGATGCGTATAGGGGCACGGACTGGGATTTTCAAAGTCACTTGCTCACATAGACAGTCCTAAGCAACTAAGAGAGGGATTCATGGACTCAGCCTTTTTTTCAGCAGTGAGCAAGGTTTGAGGACCTGCAGTGGGACACTGGCTGTGGCTCAAGTCAGTAGCATATCAACTCAAAACCTCCCATCAGCTTCGCTTTCTTTGTGTTTGTTTGTAGGGCTAAAAAGATGGAATGACATGGAATGAAGCTTCATCGAAATTATCTCTCTTATTATAGAACAGAAACTTGGTGTGTCGGTTTGTCGGTATGTCGGTATGTCTNTCGGTGTGTCCGTCCGCAAATTTCATAATTACGATAAAGGCAGTGATATGGAAAGCCTAGCTCTCACATTTCCTTCTTATACATAGGGCAGTAACTTGGTGGGTGGGTTAATGGAGTACAGTGAATACTGCGTAGTGAAGTGAGTGATGTGGAGTGGAGTGGTTGCTCGAAAACTGTGATTCCGAAGTAAACTGGCCTACAATAATACAAGTCAAATGCATAAAAAGCTATTTCTCTTAGTCGTATTCTTGGAATAGTTCGTTGGAAACTCTATTGGAAATCGGCAGTCTTCGATATCAGGCTTACCAAGAATCATTTTCATATGAACATTCGAATTTAGTTACAGGCGTTTCCCTCCCAACTATGAATCCATTCGAAGGTGTTTGTAAAAAGGCGTGCTATTTTGTGGAAATTTAGTCTTTTTCTCAAATGTGCCATCAATAAGAAGCAGTTTGAGCATAAGATGTAGTGGGCAGACTATGAACAGCTGCTTCCCATCCCGCTGGCAGAGGCATGAGATGTGGTTTGCCTCTGACTGTTGATTATGAAATTAAAAGATGATCGAGTTGCCGCACAAATCTCCGCTCAACTTTCTACAAATCTGGCTTCATTCGCCAAGCAGGGGAAGTTCGTCGCCGTTTTGTCTCATACAAGAAACGCTTCTGCTCTTCGTATCTTTTCTGTTGAGTATGTGCACTTGAATCTTTTTCTGCTGTTCCTTCAACCTACCCATGTCCTACAGGGAGTAAGTCTGAACTGGGACGACCTATTCAATAATGTTGGCAAACGAGGACACACTCAGCAGGCACTCGTGTTTGAAGCCTACAAAATTCCTTCCCTCCTTTGGCTTGGGATAGTACAAAGTGTTCCCACCTTGGAACAACTATCCCAACTCAAAGTGAGAAATCGTTATCCAAGGTTATGATGCTACTCATTTCCAGCAAATACGATCAAAAACAGCCAAAAGTCAGAGACTGATATGGACGTACATTTATTTCTACCTGTAAAAACTATAACAATTTATACCACTCATAAGGACCACATGACTTGGCGCAGTATTCCTTTGCAATTTCCTAAAAGTCAGCGGCCTTGCAGAGGAGCTCCGTGTCCAGGGTTCGAGAAGCTCGCATGTATTTACAGAACTTGTCACCTGCTTTCGTTTCCATCGGCTAAAAAGAGAGAATGACACAGAAATGAGATCCGTTCAGAATTCTTCATCGCAGAGACTCTATCGAAGTGATAGTTTGGTGTTTTCATAAAACCAGATTTTCCTTTCATACAAAGGGTAACGTCATCATGAAAACCGGAAAGATCGTTCAAAAAAACTGAACATCAAACGGGATATAGTGAAACTCTCAGAAGTGACGTTATGGTCAAATCTGAGTGCATGAAACAGATTAAGGAGCCAGCCACACATTGCCTGAGGTTTCAAGGAACTATGTTAGTTCACGATATGCTCAATCCTGCAGGTTCAGGGAGGAGGATTTTATCAAGGGTTAGTGCCGGTGTAGATAAAGCGATCTGCGTTCTACCACATACAAGTACGACATGTCAGGATATTTCCACACCACCCGAAAAAGCTTCTACTCTTAAGTACATCACTCTGGATGGTTATTTTAGTAGTTGGAACATAAACGGATTTCTGAGTGAAGTGGTATCGTGTGTACGAGGTATGAAAAATGTTTCTATATTGTTTTTGAGTAAGACCATAGATGAGGGGCTGTGGATATGTGATACAGCGTAGCGAGCCACGGCAGTGGGTGTTGTTTCGACGGATCGCTGGTAGACTGCTCAAGTACAGGATGTTTATTTAGATATTTATTAGGTTAACAAGTCGTAAATACAGTTAGTACCATTACAAGGTCATACAGTCTGAGAGTTATGCAACCTTGTTCGTTTTGTTTTGGGATTGCTGGTGGTGGGTTCGACTGGCGACGAGTTGGAGCGCTCGGCTTATCTCCTTCGAGTTGTTGCATCGCACCGCTCTTGCTCATTGCTCACTGGAAACGATTGTCTGTGTTCCTTGTAATTGGGTAAGACCATAGATGAGGGGCCGTTAGCGGCACTGCTCAACCCCAAATTCCTCGTCCACTGCTCTCCAACAACCCAATTACAAGCTGTGCAATCGTTTCAAGGTAATTGTGTTAGTTTACTCCCTCTTCACTTGTGAAGGCGTTGAGTAGTACAAGTGCGCAGACAATGTCGCAAAGCGAGAAGAACATTTTGGATGTTGCAGGAAAGTGATGGACTGCGGTAATCCTACATCATTTCTACTGAACCATGAGCGATCTCATTAGGGTCGGAACTATGTAAACAAAATCCAAAGTGCTGATAAAACTCTTTGCAAATAATTACCAATCTAATACGCTCCTGTCGGATACTTCTGAAAAATGATATATCCTAGAGGAAATAGAAGACCAAACTTAAAACTGTAGCTCTCTTTAAGACGCTTCCACCTGCTCGACGGCCGTTTCTATGCTTAGTAGACAAATAGGGGAGAATAAAGAGAGGCAGTTGGTGTTAGTCTTATCACGCTGTCCTTACTATGTAATATAATCGCACTGCAATATTGGCTGCATAACCGAATGATTAAATCTCGGAATGAACTTGTCTTTCTAAGATAAGAAGTAGTATCCTCCTAAAGTAATTAATACCCCTGATTGAAGAAAATTTCACAGTATCATTGGAGTCAAACATTCTTCGTGGTTAGGTTAGAGCAGTTGCGATCGCAGAGGCTGTCAACTGCTAAGCATTCTGCGTACGTAATATAAAAGCTCACAATTCACAAAGTTTGCAATTTCCCATTGTATAATATATCATTTTTTTGACACACAAAGGTTGAATAACGGCAAATTGTGCAATATTTGCGAGAACCCTCATTTGCTTCACCAAATTCTTTCACCGTGAACTGCCCTGTTGAAAAAAAATCGCTCCCTATTCAGTATCAATTGTTCCAGGCTACTGAACCCCGTCACAGTTCTAGCTGCATCCAAAATGTTCTTCTACCTACATTGTTTGCACCCTTGTTCTACTCAACGCTTTTCCCAAGTAAAGCGGAAGTATGTTATCATATCCAGCAAAGATCACCAATACTAAAGGAGCCTTGTCCTGGATTCTGGATGTTTATTCTATAGGAAATACAGCCGAACCGCTTTCGTTGAGGTTGTAACAAACAACGTATAAACATTGAATCTAGTTCATTCCCGTCTCACTTGATCTTTTCAGCCGTGCGTGGATAAAGCGGTGGAGACGAAAGCAGGCGAAAGGTTCTGTGAATACATACAAATACCTCAAGCAGACGACAGTGAGCCTCCATGCAAGACCCCAAACTGTCACGGGATTGCGAAGGAATACTGCGCTAAACCATGTGGCCTTGGTTGAGTATGACGTGTATANTAGCTGTTGCAATGTGGAGAAATAAAAATCGCTCTAAAATCTGTCTCACTTTTTTGTAGAATCTAATCGCCTTAGCCGAAACCAAAATCACTGATAGTCCTCAATCCTGATTTCTGAATTTGAGAGGGAATCGGATGTAGGTGGGTCATTCAAGTCGCTGTGATTGCAGTCTACCTGGTAATCAAATGATGCCGATAAAATACAGTCTATGGGGAAACTGGTCGTCAAATCATGTGTGTACCGAATCGTTCTAGCGGGTGGTTATTCTTGCAGATCGAAGATTTGAAGGATGCGTTTATAAAATAATGAAAAGTAGGTAAAGCCGGACAGAAAATTACAGCGAGGTAGGAATAGTCATTAAACCAACCTCTGGGTCCCAACACAGTAGAAACGCCGTGAAGAACTTTAGGCTCAGGGTGCCCACAATCTGCTTCTCTCAGATACAGGTCAGCTTCATCCCCTCTGATTCGCAGCTCCTAGAGAGGCCTTTTTATTAGGTTGTTCGGAAAGGAATGCGCGTTTGAGTTCGAAAAATTTTTCATTATAAAAACGAAACTAAACAAGATCAATTCAAAAGGTATTTTCCATTACTATCAATGACTTGTTGCTTACGTCTACGCAACGAATGGATTCTTCTTCTGAAGAACTCGGCCGGCTGCGTTTCAAAGTAGCTGGCCACCCTGAGTTGGACGTTTTCGCGGTTTTTGAATTCTCTCTCTGCCAAGAGGTGCTGCATTGACCAGAGCAAATCGTAATCGGGTGGTGCGAGATCTGGGCTGTATGGCGGATGAGGCAGTACTTCCCAGCCCATTTCCTCAA
>UZAF01019293.1:6936-25167 GCA_900617895.1 Haemonchus placei
TAATGATCCTTTGCTTACGTAAGTCTCAGAACCTGCCTACATTTTAATTCAACTTATCATCCTTTGTCAACCACCGCTACAGTTTCACCATAAGCGGCAGTGTATCACTATCATTGATGGTTAGTAGTGTGAGTAAAAATCACAAAAATAATTTCTCTGAACAGTTTTGCCTTACGAAGCTCTTCGTTTGTGTACAAGTGTTGTCGTTAATGCGACAAAGAGACGAAGAGTCATTGGCGGATGTTCAGCTCAACCATAAAATATGTATTGCAAAACAAGGACAAGATTTGTTAACAATCATTTATAAAAAATAACAAAAACATATATTCAACCAAACACACGGGATTACTTGGCCTTCTTTGCTTTGATCTTACGGAGGTAGAACTCCAATTCTTTACCCTCGAGAATGTAACCATCGGCACGACCGACTTGTCCGGGGCTTGAGGAAATTCGAGCTATAATATAGAAACGTAACGAAAGAATTATGGAAGATCTTGGCATTAAAAATACTAACCAAGGAGTCGTCCAGTGGCGAATTGCTCCAAGAGGAGAGGGTCGACAGCAGCACTCTTTTGGCGTTCCGTGTATTTAGCTTGGCAGCTTGCAGACCTGAACGACCACCGATAATTCAATGCTTTGTGAGGTTCAAACCTTATAGGTAGGAAATTACCTCTTCTTATTTATGATGGCGTTATCCTCCTCGGAAAGCTTCTGATTCTTCTTCCTGGCAAGGGGCAAAGCGTAATGAGCTTCATACCATTGACGGAAGGGGGCCGCATCAATTGTGATAACAGTTCCTTTCACGAGCGTTTTTGTACGAACCAACTCGTTGTTTGTGGAATTGTAAACGGTATCGATGATACGAGTTTTGCGAGTTGTCTCTGGAAATAAATTTTTAACTCGGCATCGAAAACAAGTTGAAATGTTGCATTGTACAAGAGCAATTTATGAATCGCTAAAAACACGATTGGTTCGTAACAGAAATGAGATTAGCCAACGTTACTGACTCAAGCAATCAAAAAAAGATATTCCGACTTACTTTCAGAAGCCCACGAGTAATTACCGGAATCTAGACGAAGCGCACGAATCTTTGTGTTTCCACCTCGCACACGAATAACACGGATCCTTTTTGCTCCGATCTGAATAAAAAGGTAATAGAGAACCACCATTATTTCTAATACAGAAAGAAACAACGCAAAAATGCAACCTTGGTTGCAGCAGGTTGGCGACCGAGTTCGTACTTTCTCTTCTTGTGTGGAACTGGGCGTGTGGCACCAGTCTTGTAATGTTTATGCCATGAATCACGTGAGATACCCATTCTGGAAAGAAACAATTAGGATTGAATGACACAAGAGCCCGGAAGACCACACAAACGACAACCAAAAACGAAAAAGAACGCGAGAATTTTAGGCTAGACACGCTTGGGGGAGTACGGTGAAGTACGCAGCAGTTCTACGGCTGCTGCATCCTAAATGACGCGACTTTGCAATTTTGCATGCTTTTAGGTTCACAAAGTGATTGACGTGTCTTTCCATCATTTTTGTCCTCTTTGTGTACTGCAAATAATATTGATGCGGATCATTCGCAGTAAATACATGTTCAAGTTATGCTGCAACCTGTTACTCATAGTTTTACGTTTTTCGAAAAGTAGCGACGGGGTATAGACACTTAGCTTGATATACTCTCTCATTCATCCTTCGCTACTCATACTCATCCCACTTGGTATTCTGAACAGCAACTCTTGTGCCCTGCAGTGTTCATTCATTTCTATTAAGGGGAGAGGGGTTGTAATTTGAGGTAAGCAAATCAGCCCGTTTGGTCCTTCTGCTGGATGCATTTCCTTATTCGTCGATTCTGTTTAAGGGTCTCACAATCCCACTCAGGGAAAGTACGTGGGAGTCGCTTCTAAATCCCAGGTGGAAGTTAGGTATATAATGAAAAAATCAGCAATCGTAGCGCTGCACGGCTCGGTCAGGAAGTGTCGTCCTCCCATGAATGGTAATTTATGAATGCCCTGCAGCACCATATGAATTCCCCATAGTTTCGAAAACTTCTAGGGAAAGATCGAACGTTGAAAGATGCAGACCCTATGACCCTGCTAGGCCGAACCAATCTCTGTTTGATTTTGCGTCCTTTGTCGAACGGCCCTCAGTCTCCTCTTTGTTTCCAGTTTGACAGTTATGGTTACTATTAAATGTGCTCGTCTTTGCTGAATCTACCGGAACTCGCAGAATATTCGATTTCCACTCATAGTCGCAGTGCTTTCGAAGGTGCAGTTGTTTTATGAGACGATAAAATTCTCTCGGGAAAGATAAGTGGGGTTTTAACAAGCATAGGAATCCCAAGTGGATATCTTACCGAAGCTTAACGGGGTGTGGAGATGAACTGCATAATTTGACGCCTAGCGTCAAGCCCTGTGCTCACAACTCCACAAATTTGCTTGAACATGACCATCCTTTCCAACCTAACTTCTGGAAGATCTCTATTACGGCACTGTGGGCTTGGGGGACCAGGAAACAGGTGCAACGTGAAATTTCATGAAAGCATTGCCATACTTTGTTCTGTGTGTTCTACCGCCTAATCTTGTTTATATGTAAGTTCTTTATAGTACCCTAAGCATGATTTTCAGTCATGGAGGAGTTTCGGGCGGAAACCACAGTTGGGCTCATTGCATGTTGTCAATGCGGCTTACCCATCCAGCCGAATGCAGCCAACATGTGCAGTGGGTGTATTCGTTCCAAAGTTGACATTACTGAAGGAATAGGTAGATCGGGTCAGTTGAATAAAGCTTTGCTTCATATACAGTTGCCAGAAGTATGTCAATTTTTTTTATTTCAGCAACTATTTATATATGTAAGTTTTGTGACCGTTATTTCGTACCTCCAAGTGGTTGGATGCGAGCAGAATTGGAATCAAAAGAACTGTTGTCGATCTGTCTGAAGAAATTGAAGCCACAGCTATTGAAGGTGCGTGAATTGACCGATCGGAGTGAGCTGTCTTGAAGATTTGTTTTCTCTCAGGTGCGATTGACCGATGCCTGTTTCGTATGGACAGAGCCTCATTCAAAGCGAATAAAAGTGAAACTAACTATTCAAAAGGAGGTCTTTTCAAGCACAATATTGCAACAGACTTTTATAGTCGAATTTACCATTCACAACCAGGTGGGTACCCTTATTTCTTCAAAAAGAGAGCATTTGTACGTAGTCCTTTCTTTCAGCTCAATATCTAATAAGCCCATGCGTCATCTTTCTCTTCTTACCTACTAACAAATCCTGCGTTCTTTCGGAGCATTATTTGCTGCTTACGGGCCTGATTCGATTTTTTTTAGATGTGTGATGACTGCCGAAGAGCGGAAGCAAAAGATTTTTGGCGAGCCTGCGTCCAAGTTAGACAAAAGGCTGAGTTTAAGAAAACTCTTTTCTACCTCGAACAACTCCTGCTCAAACATGGTGTAAGGTTTTTTACATGGGGCCTGAATTCAACAATTTGGGTGTTATACCATAGTCGACTGTTTCATTCTGGGCCTTATCTTTTTCGAATTTAGATGTTTAGGCTCATAGTCAGTGCACTGGAGTGAAGCCTGTCCCAACCGGAATCGATTTCTTCTTTGCTAAACTTCAAGATGCTAGAAAATTCGTTGATTTTCTGATGACGGTGTTGCCCTGTAGATATCAATATGCTCAGGTAAACTTTGCTCAGCAGTTTGAAGTACAAGCTGAAGCAATTTCACAGTCCCTGTAATTCAAAGCTATTCAGGAACTGGTGTCACATGACACGAAAAATAACACCTACGATTACAAACATACATTCTGTGTGGAAATCGTTCACATATGCAGGTTCGCTTTTTTCTTTGGCTAAAGAGCCCATGAATACATGGATCTCATTCATGGTTTTGAATAAATAGTGTTTCAGGGACAATATAGTGTGTATGCCAAAAAAGGTAGCCCAACATCTTGGTAATATGAGCCATTTCTTTGGCTAAGAAGCCCATAAATCTCATTCATGGTTTTGAATAGATAGTGTTCCAGGGACAATATAGTGTGTATGCCAAAAAAGGTAGCCCAACATCTTGGTAATATGAGCCAAATTGCGATTTGTCTTCGGGTTTCAAATGTTATTACCCTTATTGATCCAAGTAATCTACAGATGGCAGATATACAAGCGTAAGTATTCGTTGGTTTTTGTTTCATTTGTGATTGCAAATAACGTCTTGTACAGAACGTCATTTTGGCGAGATCGCAGATATACAAGCGTAAGTATTCGTTGGTTCTTGTTTCATTTGTGTGTGCAAATAACGTCTTGTACAGAACGTCATTTTGGCGAGATCCTTTCGATTCACTTTGCACACCCAAGCAGCTGTCCGAGTTTTACGTGCTCGACGTGGATATAGTGGATAATCTGGATAGAAAAGTGAGTGACTGCTTATTTATTCGTAGATTTTTGTACTTCTAAGCCTGTTAATGATTTCCAGGCTGGTCATGGCTTTGTCAGCAAAAAACATGTTTTGGCGGACGTTTGGCTTGTGAGGAGCCACCAGGTGACTTTGTTCGGATGTTTTGTTCTTGCCTTGTGTCTGTCTAAAGGTCCTTGATTGATAATATGAAAGTTCAGGTTGGAATGTCAGATGCTCAAACACTTTCGACTCGTACTCATTTGGGACATCTACTGAATCCTGGCGACCTAGTCATGGGCAAGTTTAACTAGTGATTCATAGCAATAAAATACTTTGAGCCGAATCCCCATTTTAGCATTCGATATCCGCAATTGTAATGTGAACAATACTGTCTTTGATGAAATGAAGCCCGAAGATATTCCAGACGTTGTCATAGTGAAGAAGGTACGTTTTTGTGGGTGTTTAGAACATAGGAGATAATTTGGTTGCTTCTCTTTGACATCGTGAACAAACCTAATATCAGGTGTATGATCGCGCTCGACGAGTCGCGCATCGAAAATGGAAGTTGAAACGATTGGTTGTCGATGGAAACATCATTGGTAATGAAACTGAAAGTGTCGCTGACGAGTTTCAGAGGTGTGGTTCTCGAAAACTCTCTTTTTTAGTGTAAACTCAATCAAAACTGCGTCTGTTCAGGTTTATGGAAGACGTGGAAGAGGATCCATACATGCGTGAGAAGATCAACATCTACAAGGTGAGAACCATAATTTGTGTCATGTGCTTTCCTCAGTTTACCCTACCCTTTCGTAGGATGAGGAACGAATTAACCAAGTGGATGAAAGCGATGATGAGGCTATTCCTGATGCGCCAACTTTGGCCGAAATGTTGGATGACCTTAACATTGAGGACAGCGAAATGCAAGAAGCTCCTGAATCTTTGCATGAAGAGCCTATGGATAAGGCATGAGGCCGCATCATTTGGGCAGTTCTATTTGAAATTGTCTTGGGGAGTTCTTTAAAGATCTAATTGTGAGGTAGACTGAACTGGTATCGACCATGAAAGAGTCTTATCGACTGTGCTGTGTCCTTCACATAGTAGTCAATAGTCAACTCCAAAAAAGGAATATATTGAGGTTCCGGTGATTTAAATAACCAAAGTTTATGAGTACATTGAAAATATTGGTTTAAGTTGGCTCCGGGATAGAAAAATTAGAATTCGCTTATCTTGTAGAGGTCAGCGCTGTAAGTGTGGACTATTGCCACTTTACTTACTGACAGAGCTCCGCATGAGCGCGAAACCGAAGTTTTGAGTAACCAGTTTTTGCAGATAACACTTCCTTCCTAAATTACGTAACGCTGGGCTGTGTTACGACTATGTTCGCTGTATCGACATAGTTCCAATGAGTTGAGGGCTTGTTCATAGGTTTACTTGTTACTTTGGTGTTACGTAGAGTTCTGTTACTTTTTATCTATTCTTATGTTGTCAATGTTGTTGTTGTTTTCTTGCGCAGTTGTTTTATCTTTTGAAATAGTTTTATAGTGGCTAAGCCATAAGTAAATATTCTTAAGCGTGGTTGTTTATAGTTTCGCGTTTAAGGACGTAACACCTGTTTTGCTTGATTACTAATCTGAAAATGTTGTTAACTTAAGTTTTTTGTGTTTGATTTTATTCTTAACCAACTCGATGAGTTACCATTGAATTACTGTAAATATGGAGTCCGAACTGATTTGAAACCGTCACTTCACATTAATCCATCTCCAAATTGGAAGGCTTCTAGTAAAGGCGAAACTGCAAATGTTTTTGTAGGCTTATACGTTGGCAATCCTCTTGGATTAGGAAGTAAATCGTCTGCAAATTGTGAAGAAAGGCTACGCCTCAGCAGTTATTGCATGGTCAGTTCCCATCTGTAACATCGTTACACTTCTGAGTTACGGTATGTTTCTTGTTGGTACCGCCTTCCACCCTCAGATGTGTATGAAATGTCAGATCGATACGATTGCCACATTGATGATGCAAGCCGATCGCCGTTGGTCTTTGTTAGTCCCAGACGCGTCCCATTTCGCCCTCTCAGGAAACTTTTTTCCTTGCAAAAACCCCAGAATCTGTGATGTTGGCAGCTGACTGTTTGAAGTAGCCAGTCAACTGAAGCCGTCGGCAAATTTCCCATGTTACGGCTACGTTTTACTGAAATATATTTGCATAGAACTTCTCTAAAGTTGGATCTCCTCGGTGATGGTGACTCATTCGTTTAGAGCTTTGCTGTGTAGATATCCATTTTGAATGGTATATTGAATTGACCTTCCTGACTCCCAATCGTTTTCACAATTATACAGTTCTGCTTTTCTAAGACTCCATGATTTTCTGCGGTGCTTATTAGTGGTGGAGTGTGCCTACTGTGCTCTAAATTGAACAAGTTCTGGAACTCCATGATTTTCTGCGGTGCTTATTAGTGGTGGAGTGTGCCTATTGTGCTCTAAATTGAACAAGTTCTGGAGTATCTAGCCGGTTTGGCGGTAACTGAATGTGCTTCAACTTCCGACTGAAAAATTGGATATAAGTGTTCAAGTGTATTTGGTGCCAGCTTCTATGAACTGTAGTAGCTTGCAGCACTTCGTGGGAGTTGGCACCAAGTACATTTGAACACTCAAGTAAGCGGAACGTCGAAAAAGATGAATGGTCATCCGTAGCCTGATGTACTCGAGATAGTTACCAGTGTAGTTCTGAAACACTTCAAATTCTCGCTTCTAGCAGCATCTTGTCACTGCTTTCATGATGGGTTCGCATCCGAAGTACTTCCTTTTAAACAAAGTCCACCACGAAAGCGTATAGTTCAATGGAGTTGCGCATAGATGTAGAATGGGAACTGAATAAAGTGTACGAGCTCATCAAGTTCAAAAAACATTTCCTGGCTGCAAAGCAAAGCGTACGGTCCTATTGCGCAATATGCGGTAATAGGCCTCTTCTGTCATCAGTTTCGAAATGCATTTTCCCTTTTTTTGTTCTGCAGCTGTCACGAAACGACTTAGAGAAGTATCTCTACTCTCTACAACCGCTCAATTTTTCACCTTTAAAGTGAGAATCAGCTTAGAACACCCACATTCTCCTTGTTACCTTGCAGCTTAACCCTTGGGATGACAGCTGGAACGGATGGTTCCGGGAAGCTCTGTTCGACTGTTTATCTTCTGTCGCTCTTTCTCAGTTTTAACGTACATGGCAAAAGTGATAATGTGAATGAGTTAGTATGAGGTGGCAATTCCATCCGTGTTGAAGAAGTTCGTGGCTGGCACGGGTGTTTACTTTGACGAACTAAAAGCTAGCTGCCCAGTAGGTTGCCACAAATCTGATGAAGAAAGAACGGCTCCTTATCACGTCTTTCTATCAGTAATATTCATTCATATTGGATTTTTCATATATTATCTTCAAATCTTATTTTCAAATTTTCGAGCGCTGCTAAAGTGTCATGAGACCCTCAAATGAGGCATACGCTTCCTGAATCACTAGGAATGTTTCGCTGACAGATCTGCGATAGCAAGGATTCAGAATACAAAAGTTACTTAATGCTCCAGTTCTTCTCCAGTGTTCAATCCTTATCATTCGAGCTGTAATGGTGTTTGAATGTGTTGCATGAGCGAATCAGCGACTCTTCTCAATCTACAGCCATGAAACTTGGCGGGCCTGTGAGGTTTTTGTGTGGTTGTACGGTTTGGTGTTCCTCACTGATCTCACCCTAAACCATAATTACACCTCCTTGTCCTAGCTACCTCGATTCCGCTTCTCATGTTCAACTGAATGGAAGCTATGGAGGGTGATGCCATCGTTCCCTTGTGTGTTACATCAATTTCGTTGTTGTGTTTTATATTACGTTCTCATTTAAGTGAAAGTTTTGTTCAGATATTGATTTCTGCTATTTTCGAATCTACACATGCCACCTAATATGAGTGTTCCCGAATTGCTACATGCATCTACTAAATTTGAGCGCACCAAGTCTGAATTAACAATTTTCGCTCGCACGCCCCGCCTTCAGAGGGTGGAGTGTGCACATGCCACTTATTGTTCCCGAATTTTCACCCAGATCTCTATTGAACTTGAACTCCTCCGGTATGAATTGCCAATTTTCTTACCCTCTCTGTCTCCAATGGGTGAAGTGTGCACTTACCACCTGTCCTTTTGGTTACAAATTACGTATTGTTATTAAATGGTTCTAGTTTGTTTTATCTCCTTGATTACTGCTTATGGCTTAATTCATCGTCATCTGTTGCTTTACGAGAGTACAACGTTGATCGGCAGTTATGATCATACCACTGAGACTTGGTGGAGGACGGCTGCGGTCCGTCGCTGCAGAGGTCGGGGTGTATTTTGACCATGTTTCATAAATGCAGACCCCAAGTTCCATTTGGTTCTGTGTATTTGTTCTTTATCTTCATAACTCCAGCGATATTCACTACTAATGTTTGATTCTAATGGCTGTCAAATGACAAATTATTAATTTCAGTTAACTCGATTGATCGAATTCCAAAATTTGGCGTTCACACAAGCATGGATAGTGATGATGATGTTCAAGTGATTTATGATAGCTGCAGTAGTGGAGCATGGGAAACAGCGCGAGAGAATTTGAAGAAAATTTGCAAAACGGAAGAAGTAATCTTTTGAATAATTGTGGAATATCGCAACGAATGCAGTTTTTTACAGTTCGTAAACAGGCAATTTTTGCAACACGTTGTGGTAAAAAATGTTTACAGAGTGATCCAACGTCAGTGCCTTCCACCACATCTGCTTCAGAAAACACCAGAAATCAGTCGAGGCGAGTTTGTTTGGATTTTGGGGATACTGGTTATACAATATGGATTCTAAAACTGCTTCATCTTGCTCATGAGCACGTTTTTCCAAAGTCCGCTGGGCTAGTGCAGATGAATTTGCCCTCATAAATGCGAATGTTCTACTCTCTTCTATTCATCTTCAGTCCAAGCTCTGACCCTAACGGTTTGCTGATCTGTAATTCTACACACAGCACTCATTGATTTTATAGAGACTGAAGGCCGATGCTCCTTCTCCTGGAGCCGTTGACCACTAATAGCTTGGATGTGAACCTGAGAACTTCAAGTTAAGAGTTTCTTCTCCAATTTTGTAGCCAACATTACGACCATTGTTTCAGATAGGTCCCTTTTCGAGGTCATATAGAAATTGGAATCTCTTTTATCCGGTTTATTTTTGATTCTTTATGCAATATGGGCATGATATGACCACTCTCACGTCAGCCACTCTTGTCCTCATCATTGACAAGGATTGGTTGAGCGGCAGTGTTGGTAACTGCCCGTTATAGCTGTTATCCTGATCAAATTTCATATTATCTAAAGTAGTCGTTTGCAGTAGTGAGAACTACCAAATATGGCGTCAAGACGGTGAACGCGTAATGGATTCATGCATTGGTTCATCTTCGAAAACTATCGAAACTGAGGTCCTTGTTTTTCTACTTGTTAAGCAATTCTATACCCATTTTTCCATTTATCTGTCTATGCGTTTAATTCCAAACACTAACATCACTTGAAATTTACATCGTTTACGTGCTTGTGGTGAAGTTATGCGCAAGTTTGAACGGAGCGATAGCCACTCAGATCCTTGCGATATTCAATTCGATCTAATAACCTCGACCCTGAGAAGGTATAAACGCAGTCTAGGAAGAACGGCTTTACCCAAGCTAGTTCTGAAATTCAAAGTTTTCATGCTGTAATGTTAGGTAAGCATTTGTTATTTCGGCCCTAGGAAGGGGATCGTGAGGGATCTCTAGTGTGTGACCAATTCGAACCATTGCCTAATAGAAAGGGAAGTCATTCTATGAAGATATGTTTTCCATAACGGGAAACTAAGCGTGAACTTTTGATGTGCTTATGTGTTGCGAATGATCAGACAGCGTGTTTGCGGTAACATTGAGTCTGAAACATTGTTTTGATCTTTTTTCTTTTTGAATTGAGGAGATTCATAGTTCAATCCGTTGCAAAGGCATCCGAAAACAGTACAAGCCTCTAACCCCGAAGATTATTTCAGGATGATGCTGTCACCTCCAATTCTGACACGAGTGCCGTCCCTCCTTCCGTGAAGCTGGAATTGATTGATATCCTTGATGGGGAGGATGACACCTCATCGGTTGAGTTGCTTGAGGATGACAGTGAATATACCATTGGTGCCGAAACGGCTCTCCATAAAGATCCAGTAAGATATTTAATGGAAAGGAGATAAAAATGAAAATGCCTTTCACAATTACAATCAGTTTTTCAACTATTTCAGACTGACCATGTAGAATCTGATGAAATGAAGGCTATTTTACCCAACGAGAATAATTTATTAGATCCCGCCAAGGATGGATACACAAGTGCGCGAAGCCGAACATTGACTCTTTCCGAAACTTCTTCTGTTGAAAACAGGGACCAGGTGTGGAATTTTGCTTTTAAATTAGGATTCGTTAGGGTTCTGTAATCTCTAGGGAATTCTGCTGATTTTTAGTCAGCCCACATGAACAGTCTTTTTTAGTTCTTCATGGAACTTCAGGGCACTAATCGGACATCGACTCCCTCCACATCATCTCAAAGAGCTGGTCCTTCTGGGCAGTCTCCGTGAGTTGAATTACTTATACTCTGTGGGTTCAGATTAACAGAATTGTGACCTTTGAATCTTTCTTCCATTTCTTAAAACTAAGTGAATTCTATAG
Source organism: Haemonchus placei (assembly GCA_900617895.1). Classification (NCBI taxonomy): domain Eukaryota; kingdom Metazoa; phylum Nematoda; class Chromadorea; order Rhabditida; family Trichostrongylidae; genus Haemonchus; species Haemonchus placei. The sequence continues at coordinate 18,033 of UZAF01019293.1, forward strand.
AGCATCTTAAGAAAAGTTCATCGTTGCCCCTGTGAACTTGGTTTTGTTTTCAATTTTCATTTTTACATTTGATTCACTTTCAGAGTAAAGCCATCTGCCACAAGAGTTTGGCGGGAACGATGTCAATCACCGATGAGTACATATTCCACAGATAGCGAATACTCCGCGCAGCTTCCGTTTTTTATGGGGGTATGTTTGCGGATTTCTTGTTGTTGCCATGCTTATTATGTTACGGCTTCTCAGTAAGCCGTAAGGTTGAGCAGTAATTTTTGCATCCATAGATTTGCCTTTTCTTTTTCTCCCGCATCCTACAGTGTCCTTACTGCTCCAAAAAATTTCCCTACGTTTTTAGACATATAGTACAAGGAGTGTTGCAAGCAGTTTTGTCAGAAATGTTGACCGAATGCGCATTGATGAGGAGAGCGAGTCCCGGGCCAGAACTCCGCAGCCAATTTCCCTCGATGAAGTTTCCTCCACTTCTGATTTATCCAAGAAGAAGGTTAGCCAATACCAATTTCTGCCTTCTGTTGGTGGAGTTTTAACTGTTACTGCTCTGAACGATGTTCGATTCGATTTCTTCTGATTGCACTTTGACGTTCTTCTGAAACTTGCATGTGTTTGGCGAGGATAGACTCTTGTCTCGCAAGGGAAAGGGAGGGTAACCTACTGCGCAGTGCTGTATATATGCTGGTGTGACCTTTACGCTTGTTGTCGACGTTATGAGCTTAATGATTGACAGACATCGACAAACGGCTTTTACCATCGGAGTCTCTAAAGTGGCTCTATCTTCGGTGTCTTCTTTTTACGAAGCCATTATACTTTGTATGTAAGCGATTTTTCAACTTTTAAAGATGTCCGGTGTGCAAGGCGAGTTAGCTATGGCAGCACGATGGGCAGAGGATCACGATCTAGGGCTCGATGATGAAGACGAATTTTTGGAATGTGAAGATGAGGACCGTCCTCCAAGTACACGTGAGTTTTCAGTGGCTTCAGCCTGCTATCAAGCATTGCCCCCTTAGCGTTTTCGATGGTTTGACTTTTCTGCAAGATGAAGTGGTAGAATATGAAGTAATGGGATCTATGTGTTGGTGCGGTCACATGATTTTGGTTTAACATCATTCCAGGCGATGAGCAAATCACCTCCACTGAAAGGAACAGACCAGAAGAGACAAGAAAAGGAAAGGTATCAGGCTGTGTTTCGTTTGCCTATTTTTTCTGGTTTCAATGTAATCCAAACTTTTCGATTCTTCACAAAACTTTCGAACAATTTCTGAGTTCTCCCCACCTTTTTTGCTCAGTGTAATTCTTGTTTTTTAGCATATTGATTATTTGGAAGTAAAATAACAGGTTATCTATTGCTTCTTAGATAATGCCAACTGCTCTTGATATTTAGAGCACTTGACCAGTTTGCATTAGTGAAAATAATTTCTCTGCCCGTCGCTGATGAAGCTATTGCTGAAAAGCGTGTGAATGTAGAGCTGGCGATTTTTGAAGTATTGTATACGTATGGGAGAGTACAAAAAATCCTGAAGAACAATCAATGCACTCCTTCTTTGGGATAAATATTAAGTTGTGTTCAGTGAAACACGACGTTATGAAGTTTCTAAGCTATTAAGCTATGCTAAGCTTTCTAAGCTATGCTTACGTTCTTTATCCACTAATCCGTGCAGATTACTGTAGTTGTCGCAACCTGGGCCTGAATTTTCCCTAAAATTATGATAGATAGTCACAGCTTTTACGAGCGCATTTCAAAAAACGATCGGTACCCACGTAAAACGGCTTCTCTTCAGACTGCCAGCTCAAACAGATATCGATGTAGGAGCCATAAAAGAACAAAATCTACACGTCAGCCATCGGATAGGGATAAGGTTAGCTAGAACGTATAGAGCTTTGTTGTCCATTTTTTAAACTAAGAGTTGCATACTATAGCAGTTTTCCCAGCTATTTTCCAGCAGCTTTTTTTCATAAAAGTCTCTGATTGTTGGCATTCTGCTGGTTTTGAAGTTTTATGAATTTCGAAGTTCTAATTGTAACTGACAATTTTAAGGTGGATCACAGATCGGCTCCCAGGTCAGAACAAACTGCTGGAACATCGACGGGAAATGTGCGGAAAAGGGTTTGTGATATAGTGTTTCTTCACACAGATTCATTACATCTACGTCTTCTTTGCAGACTTTTTCTTGCTGGTCATACAATACTGATAGAAAGGGCTCACAATTATTGAGTTTCCAATCTGTTCAGGCGTATTGCGTGGTCTCTATGAATTTGTGATTACTAGGTTCAGATTAAGTAATAGTTGGAAATGCTTGTTAATTTGGTTCCAATTTTTACCTATTCACTTATTTATTTATTTGCTCATTTATTTGAACTACACTGCAGCAGTGTGTCCTTCGAAACGTTGTGGAGAGCTTCACGCGCAAATTTGAGTTTAAGGCACTGTGAATCCGGCGATGGTAGTGACACATAATATTAGTTTCTTGTTCAGAATAGCTCGCCGATTCAACGCCAACTTTCGTCGCCTCGTGAACGAGGTGAACAGAGAAAACGATTCGCCTCCGATCGCACGAGTGAGCGAAGTGAGCTTCCTTAAAAATGAAGTAAATCATGTTCCAATCCTGCTGCAACAAGGCTTATTTCCAGGAAGAGATCAAACGCAATCGCGCTCTCGTGAATCGCCACCGCGTTCGAACCAAGCGCGGAGCCCTCCCACTGACCCGAAACGTTCCACTGCTTCTGCGAAGAAAGCCCAAAGTTTACCTCGTTATGTACCCGCCGATCGTAGATATGATTTCACTCGTTGGATTGACTCGAAAGGAGGTTTGGCTTGTAGAGTTCCTATTTCATTTGCTAGTGAAACGTGGTATTCCTTCGACTCCTTCGAAATAGATGGCTTCATTGCAGATTTTGTTCTTCACAAAATCAAAGATGTAGCCACGGGACTGGTATCAGCTCCATTAGGCTGCACATACGACTCATCTTTGGATACGTTTGTGTTTACTCGTCATGACAGCGTACGTTCTTTCTAAAAGATACTTATTTATCTGACGTTCGTGGAGTCATTGCGTTGTTGGAGTTTCCAGTTCTAATATAAGAATTAGACGTTATTTCAAGAAGGTTTATTCTTCTTTCTTTAGATCCTCTTTTCTACTAGTGAAGGCCGAATTTTGGATAGTCTAACTCTGAAAGGCTTCGACCAGCCTTGCGCCATATGCATCCTTCGACCGGGAGGTCAGTTTTTGGATATGTCTTGTTTGTCGTTCAAATTCCAAAGGTTCAAGAGCTATTCACAATAAAACCGTCTGCATTCGGCTCTTGTTTTTTTACAACTTTCATTTGATTTTTAATAATTAAGCGATTCCAATCTCCGTAATTCATGGAGTTATTTTGCAGCTGCTATGGGGATCCTAGATCGCTCAAATTTGTATCTGTATGAACCGAAGTTGAAACGTCTAAGTATTGTGGCTGACGGACTTGGTGCTCGTCACCGCGGTAGTTTATTTTTGACATTATGAAGTTTTCAATTTTATAGGATTTTTCGTCTATGTTTGACTTATATTTCAGCACTGTCATACACTTGTAACGGTGACTTCATAACAGTTAAAAAGCATGGCTCACAACTGTCTGCCACAATCTTTGATGCAACTGATTACAACAAGGTTCCAATTTATGAATGCGATTTTCGTCATAGCAAATCTTAATTCTCTAGATTTTGACTGAATTTGTTTTTATTCTAGATAATTGGAAGTTTTGTTTTCCCACAATCTGATGGAGTGTCGGTTCTTCATGAACAACGTCAGCCGTGCTTCGCTGATACTACGGGAAATCAGATATTTTTCACAGATTTACGTGCGTTTTCGATGAATTTTTTGGTACTCATCACCTTTATCATTGATTAATGGGCGCTCATATTTGAAGGGACTAATACTCTCACGTGTATGGAAATGGAAGGCAATCGACTTGTAAAGGTCTACAGCCGGTGTATGCAGCAATCACCTACGCATCGTGGAGAGGAAGCTCGAAAACGGTACGTTCCGTCAATCTTGCCCTACGTAACTCTTTAAACGCTTCTGTTGTAAACATGTGCATGTCAATGACTTGAGTGATCTGAAACAGAAGCGTTGAAGGAATTTGATTTAATTAGCAAAAGATACTGTTGGCAAGGTGCGACATTGACGGTAAGTAACTCTGACAACAGATATGGGCCAACATTGGGCCTCAGAAAACGAGAACCGCTGGATCCACTGAGCGTTCTAGCACTTGGAAAGGCTGCGTGGGGATGGGCAGGACTCCAAAATAAATTGAGGGCATACCTGAAAACGAATCGCTTGCTCGAAGTGATACGCTTCTCTCTTCTGAGAATGAAGAGATTGCTCAGAAAAACGTTTTGATAGGCGGGACATAAGAATGCTCGTATGTGGTTTGGAATATAATGGCAAGTGGCAATGCTGATAAGAAGTTGCGGTCCACTATTGGGCAACTTTCTGTATTTTCTCAAGTTTTCGTTTTCGGCTACTTCTTTTATACGCATTACATTTGTTTAGTGGTGTCTTCTTTAGATTTGTCTTCATGAGTGGGATTCGGTGTGACGACTCCGGACACTTACTCGTCGCTGATGCGAAAAATCGAACGCTGAAGGTGTAGTTTTGTGAATTCGGGCAGCGGACTCATTTCTAATCCTCATCAAAAGGGAACTTCAATTTTCAGCTACTCACAACATCGGGCCAAATATTAAAATGCGCCAAGTTTGCCAATGGGGCCAGTTTCCCTTATTGTTCGGCTTTCGGTGTCTCGCCATCTGGCATGCTCATGGCGTGCGATCGAGCCAATAGCCGAATGGTTTTGTTTCGTATCGGAGAAGAGTGTATGTTACTTTCGAGATGATTATTTCACGGCAGATCCTAGAACTTTTACAAGTTTTTTGGTTGTTATTTTAGCAGTATCTGAAGACGCCGTGATTACCGACGATGTGTTTGATCGGATGATGGGCGAAACCGGTGTGGAGAATGAAGTACGCCGATTGAAGGAGAGAGCTCGAAGGGCAGCATGAGAGTCTGACTTGTTTTTGGATAATAATTGGATGACTTTGGGCGCTTGGATAATTCCATTCCTGCTTTTTATCGTACAGCTTTATAAAGACGGGTATTTATACTCTAAACCTCTTTTTGAGAACGCAGCCATTTTCTGTAGTTAGTCCATTGTCTCTCTGTCTTGTCTTTTACTATTGAAAGTGAATGAACTAAGTCTAGGGGATCGGATATTGAGGTAGTTCGAATTAATTGGAAAGTGAGGGGTCCGTTTAGGTGAGCAACATGCTAAACGGTAAATTCAAAGACATTCAATGAAATTAGAATGTTACTGCAGGCATACATGCATTGCCTAGCTGCGAGAATAGTAGCATTGGAATTCTTCAGAGTGCAGCGTTAAGCGTCACTGACGCAAGAGCGTTATGCGTCAAACGCCGATGCTTGGCGCTTTTGCGCTAAAGGTGCTTGGGTTGTACTCTGAAAGCACCCATGGTGGTAGTCCTGTTTAACATCATCAATTTTCCGAGGCTTCTTGATTTAATGGAATCGATAAATAGAGAAGTCTATGATATTTTTTGCTTTGTACGTTGAAATTCATAATAGAGAATAGTTAAGGGGTTGGGGGCAGGGTTAGATCCATTCACTAGTGTCACAACAATTTGCTACGCATCGACTGGCTGCTTTCAGACTTCGACGTCCGTCCGTGCGTTCAAGGCGTGCAGCGACAGCGGCTGCGCGCGTGCCGCGACCGCGGCTCTGGAAAGGTGTTGACAGCGCTGGTAAGTGATCTAGTGTTGTTAACACCTTTCTAGAACCGCTGTCGCTGCAGGTGTTCAGCGGACGGAAGGACGCCGAAGTCTGAAAGTAGCCACTCGCAGTATGCTTTGCCGCGTTGCTGCCGCCCGCGAGGGGATTTGCAGATCAATAAGAGGGACAGTTAAATGCCGCTCCTTATTTGAAGATCAAGTTGCATTCACCTACCTACAACTGCCTGTGTATCTCATATCACTAAGTGAAGGTGCCACAAGTGCTTTAAAAGCCAACCGGTGATCCATTAAATCTTTCTAAATTTTCTTTCTCTTTTGATCATCAATTGCTTTGAAGGTATTGCATAATAGACAACTTTATGTGATCGCTTAGGTCCCGTTTGAATCTCGCTTAAATGCCATCACTTATTTATTATTTTGAGGAAATCCATCACCATAAGTTACTGCATTTTGATTATCGCATAACTCTTTCCATATACCTGTAAATCGAGCCTGTTTATAGGAGTTTATATGTTCATAGTTTTAAACCTGCTGTGTCTTATTACTAATATGTGAATACTAATAAATCACGTACTGTAAGTTTTTTGATAAGGATTACGGGAATGGAAATGCCGTAATCAATACTTGCTTGTCATGCCTTTCTACTATTTCAGCGTGTTTGCTCTCAAAAAGTCGAAAGAGTAATTTATCTACAGGAGTGACGCAAGATCAGGATGGTCCTGACACGATAGGGATCATTGTGGGCTACATTAGGAGATGAACGCGGTGGCATAGACAGCTGGTCCAGTCATTCTCCAAGCGTGTATTCCGTCTTGTATTCTAGAAGGATTCTGTTTAAATCGCCCTTTTCCCTCAGATTTATGTGTTTGGTTTAGGCCGACATTTATATCGAAATGGTGAGTCAGATTCCACTAGAGATCACCAATAACGACAACATGTGATGAGGTTCGTCATGAAGCATCCAGCCGTTTTTCAAAAGTGCCATGCCTATTGTAGAGATGTGTGGAGCTGCTTCGGTCCCCTATAATTAGGTTAACTGAATGGCAAGGGCTGCTAGATGTGACTGCTGGCTACCATCAGTTTGTTACTATAATGAAGTGCTTTTTCAAGAAAAAAGTAACATGAGCATTGGCTAATCTGTTGGGGTTTTGGATTTACCTTTTCCTCACCTTTCAGGATAGCGTAATGTGTAACTGCCTGGTAATATCATATCAATATCATCACTCCACGTTTCGGACAAGGATTCGGAACAACGGACGATGTATGAGGTGAGTGGATAAAGTGCAGCAAAACATTTACATCGAAACAGACAACGTTGTTGGGTCTGGCAATCCTTTTCTACAT